>VMDO01024912.1:0-28991 GCA_007922755.1 Pedetes capensis | reverse complement strand
AGGGGAAACACTATTGTCAGTGCTTCTCTGCTGTTCATAGGGTTTTCAATGGCAGATTGATTTTTGGGAGGGGGTTGCCAGGTCCTTCTCCCAAGCCTACAGCTTCTGGTGTTCCCAGGCGGTCTCCCATCCAGGTACTAACCAGACCCGACCCTGCTTAGCTTCCGAGATCTGACGGGATCGGATGCCACAGGGCTATAGCTGCAGGCTAACTACATATGGTAATTGTTAATAAATTCAATTTACAGCTGATACAATAACCTCAAGAAAGTTAAATGACTTGCCTGAATCATACAGCAAAAAAGTGATAGAGCTTGAACCTGAATCCAGATTTGTGTCTAAAAATTTTGTAATCTTTCTCTGTGCTGTTATTTTGAACCATAATAAAAGTTTCTTTCATAAATAATTTTTGAAATGGTGAATTGCCACTAGTTTACCAAATTCCTAATTTATATTTTTTAATGCCAATGTTCATATTGGGAAAAATACAAAAAAAAGAAAATTATAGGACAACCTTACTTATGAATAGTGATTATATATTAAACAGTTATAAACAAAAAATAATTCCAATCAAGAATTTTACTCTAAGTGGAATTTAATCCAAAAGCATAGGATAAGATGGTAAATGAAAATAATTTTCATGATCATATTCATATAACAGCATAGTTAATACAATATTTATTTCAACAGATTTTGAATAAGCATCTACTAAATGGAACAACTATTCTTGGGCAATTTTCTGGCAACCTGAAGAAGTATGATTTCTAAATATTTGAATATACCCTCTAGTACTGTTTGTCATGGAGAAGAGAGAATCTCCATAAAAATAGGAAAAATTAGAAATGATGAGGGTAGGACTAAATTTCTACCACATAAAAATATTTTACTAGAAACATGAGCCATAGGCATTAGTAAGGAAAAAAATTAGATGAATGACATAAGCAAAGAAAGCCAAATCATTCTTAACAGACCTAGCACCTACTCTGTGCCAGACATTTTGAAAGGTACTTGGAATAAACCCCAGAAAGTTTGTCAATATCTAGGGCATATAAGTTCATCATATGATAGTTGGTATAAATGAGCTTAGCAGCATCATGAAATCCAAGGCAAATTATCATGTTTCTAGTTGTAAACAACTGACAAATATAATGAGGAAGAAAATTCATTTGCAATGGAGACAGAATACATTAAGTACTTGGACATTAATTGGGGACATGAAATTTATTTAAATTAAATTTTACAGTCCTTATGGGAGAAATAAAAGACAATAATCATATCAAGGGTGAAATACCTTGCTTCGGTTGAAAAGACAAAGGAAAGACTGCAGTATTCTGAGTTAATGTGTGGTGTCAGTACTTGCCAACTAAAGACCCAGAGGGATAGTTTATATGATCTAAAAAATTGGTAGCAAAATTCATCAAGAAAAATAAGCAAGCAGAAATAGTAGTTTATACTGTCATATATTTGTTCTACCTTAAGTTACTCCCATGTTTCTATATCTATCCAGTTCCTAGCACTCACTGTGCCTACCTTATGAAAGTACTCCATAAGTATTTGATTGAAAGGAAAAAAGGATCATTATTTCAGGGCTTTAAAAATGGCCTAGTATCTGACTGGTGGCTTTCTCAAAAGTGTTAGAGAGTTGATGAGGTAGAACATGAGGGGTTTGCCCTCATTTTTAAGCAAGCAAGGCAGGACTGATCATAGAAGAGAGGAGAGTGTTTCTGAATCTGGGAGTCTGCTTTCTGACATTTTCAAGCTACAGAGCGTTCCATGTGGACTTTTTCCCAGCATGTGGAACACTTGGGGAGTGCCACCATGGTGCTTAGGAGCTCTCACTAATCACCATCTTCCTAAAGAAATACGAGAAGTTTGAACAAGGGTGCCAGTCTGCTGTCTCTTTCTGCTTTCTGCTGCTGCTTTGGGTCTGGCCCTTCTCACTTTTCAGAGGCAAGAAATCTTCCTTCACCTTTAGGGGACCATCTCTGGGATGAAATCTTTCTCAAGTCCCTATAACAAAAATGCCTCTCTGCTCTGCACTTATGGAATAGTTTACTTATTCCATGAAGGGCTTCAAGGCTGCCCTGTTCCCCACAGCATGAGTTCCCAAGGTTAGCTGGTTATTCCGAACACAGAGAAGCCTTAAAAAAGACAGATATAATTGACCTTGGTTATTTAGATTCAATAGATCTGGAGACATAATATGTGATGGGTATATTATATATTATTGTTGTTGTTGTTAGGTGCCATCGAGTCAGTATCCAACTCATAGTGACCCTATGTACAACAAGTAAAACAGTATTGATACTGATTCTTTGCTGTTCACAGGGTTTTCAATGGCAGATTGATTCTTGAGAGTGGGTTGCTGGGTCCTTCATCCAAGCCTACAGCACCTGGTTTTCCCAAGCAGTCTCCCATCCAAGTACTAACCAGGCCCAACCCTGCTTAGCTTCTGAGATCTGATGAGATCGGATGCTACAGTGGCATGGCTATAGGCATATTATATATTACATTATATTAATTGGTTCATAGTATCATTTTATATACATACTACGCAAATTTATGTACATACATGTTGTTGTTACGTGCTGTTGAGTTGGGTCCAACTCATAGTGACTCTGTGTACAGCAGAATGAAACATTCCCCGACACTGTGCTGTGCCTGGCACAATGTTTTAAATGTTTTTTAATGTTTTAAATGTTTTAATGTTTTTAATGTTTTTAATGCTTTTAATGTTTTTAATGTTTTAAATGTTTTAAATGGCTGATTGTTTTGGGAGTGGATTAACAGGTCCTTCTCCCCAGTCTGCAGCACCTGGTAGTGCCAGGTGGTCTCCCATCCAAGGACTAACCAGCCCTACCCTGCTTTGTTTCTGAGATCAGGCAAGATCAGATGCTAGAGTACTATGGCTGCAGATATATATTCTCCTGATTATTTTGCAGAAGAACCAGGTTCTGGAAGAATGGCTTTATAGCATCAAAATATGCTGTTGGAATGAAGACACTAAATTAGGTGCAATGTTCACTGATTGTAATGATTCCCATGATCATTATGTTGCCATGCCCACACAGTTGATTCATGTGCCAGAATATACTAGAGTGTCTAGCAAACACTTGGAATGTTCTCTGACCATCATTATCATTGTTGTAACTGTTATAGCGTATTTATGAATTTTCACTGGAATGTCCACAGCTCAGGGCACCTCTGTATTCCTCAGTGATGACTTGCACAGCACCTCACACATAGTGGGCGCTCAACCAATTAATGAATGAATGTAACATTTTCACTCTCACAGTGACGCCATAAGCTGAGCAGTCTTCTTATCAATTCATGAATGAGGAAGTTAAAGGAGGCTGACTTATTCAAGGTCTATATATGTAATGAGCAACAGTGCTGCAATTTTACTCCATGGCTTTGTCACATGGAAGGCTAAGCTTGTAACAGGCCTTCTAGCAGAAAGAGCTTTTCCACTTCATGGGCTAGGCTGGGGTCAGATCAGGAAAGGGATGGACATAGATGGCAGACACCCCAGACAGATGACACAAACTCTGGGAGGGGAACAATTAACATCACGGAATTGGAGAAAATTTAGAGTAGGGAATTTGAGAGCTAGGAGGGCCCTGGGATTTGTACCAGAGAATTGGGGTAGCATACAGCGATTGGAGCCCTACCAAGAGCTAAGTGTGTACATTCTAGGCCCTCAGAGATATGGAAAAAATGAGGCAGGAACAGATCCCTGGAAAAACTGAGGGACACAGTTAGTCTTGTATATGAGAAATAAGACAAGAAGCCAGTTACTGGGTTCAGGGAATGAGATATGTTCTCATTCTGAGGAAGAGGTTCACCCTGGCAATGAGAACTGGAGCTCAGAGGCAGGGAATTACAAATATCTCTGGCCCTAGAGCTGAGTTTCTTAAGGCCCTGCGTGCATGGTGGTCCCCAATTTAGAATGAGACAGATACTTAGGCTGTGAGTCAAGGCTAAGGACCTTCAGAGATGGAAAGAGAGGTAGCCTGTAAAGCAGAGCATTAAGAAGCTCCTTGTAAGCAGGATGAAGTCTCGAGGTAACATCAAGCCCTATGTCAAAGTGAAAAGGGATTGCAGGACTGACGACTTTTAAAAGTGGTTTTGACTCCTAGTGTATTAGGGGTTGGTGGGGTCAGAATTACATGCTCCCAGTGCCCCTGGCATCAGGGGAGGTGATTCCAGCTAGGTCATTTGCTTTGGAAAGGTCACATGTCTTGAAATTTCCAGCTCCTACTTGAGCACGCCTGCAGCTGTACCATAGTGGAGTCTGATCCTGTCAGATCCCAGAAGCTAAGCAGGATTGGGCCTGGTTAGTACTTGGATGGCAGACCATCTGGGAACTCCAGGTGCTGTAGGCTTGGGACACGGACCTGGCAACCCACTCCCAAAAATCAATCCACCACTGAAAACCCTATGAATAGCAGAGAAGTACTGACAATAGTGTTTCGCCTGTTGTATATAGGGTTGCCATGAGTCAGACACCGACTCGATGGTACTAACAACTACAACTTGAGCACAGCTTTCCAAAGATCTACTGAAAAATGAGTTATGCATTTGGCTCTGACCACCTCTACGAGGGCTGGCCCTGAGTTTTCTGTGGCTCTCAGCATTAGCTGTTTCCCTCAACATGCCGTGTGTGATTTGCGTTTTGTGCTTAGTGCCATGATAGGTGACAGGTTGAGAAACGTCACTGAAGCTCCATTCCTTTTTGGCCTCCTCTTCAGTGCTCTACAATGTTCTCTTCCAATTGTATGCCACCAGACTGGTGGTTTTCAACCCTTTGCCTGCCCCAACAAGAACTACCTGCCATCAGTAAGGGGGTCTAATCCAGTCCTGATTATCAGGAAGGAAAAGCTGTGTTCTGGATCTTCCCAAGGTTGCATATAGAGTGACAGAATGCCCCAGGTGACTATGAAATGCCCTCCTGGGGGAGGTGCCATGCTCCTATCCCTTGAGAATTACTAATTCCATCATAAGGGACCACTGCCACTTCTGTGATCTCTTTGCTTCCTCTGATCAAATGGCAGTCTCCGCTCCAAATTATCAAGGCAACTGAGGCCTGAGGTGCTTAAGAGTTTCACGGAGTGCAGGAACCAGTAAGTAACACCTGGGTCTTCTGGCTAAGTCCAGGGCTTTTTTTGTGGCACTGTGCCCCTCTTGATAGTGAGATTAGTGCCTAAAAAGAAAATGGAAAAGTCAAAAATTAGGCCCATGGATATGCTGGTGATGAAGGCAGTAGTTAAAACATGGTGGATGAGCGATGTGGTGGGCATGGGACTGGTTGGAGCTGGGTGTCACATGCTGGAACGAAGAAGGTGAAAACCCATCAGTGTGGGACTCAGCTCAGCCAGCAGAACCTAGTAAGCTGTGCTCAAAGCTGGTATTTGAATCAAAACAGATTTGGAAATAGCTTTTAGGTCTCGAGGCCTGGTGGATGAACCTTCCCAACAAGTAGCAGGTACAGGTTGGACTTTCCTGCTGATGTGTCTTTAGCCATACCTGTCTACTGAAGAACAGCTCCCTCCAGCAGTCACTATTCTCAGTGAAGGGCTATGATTGTGACATCAAGTATTGTTGAATGCCCACTGCTATAGCTTTGTATGACATTAAACATGCAAATCAAGCCATGCTTGGTGATACACACCAGTAATCCCAGGAACTCAGGAGGCAGAGACAGGGGGATTGCAAGTTTGAGGTGAGAGGCAGCCTGTGTAACTTAGCAAAACCCTGTATCAAGATAAAAAAGATTAAAAATGGGCTGGGGATGCAGCTAAGTGATTGAGCACTTACAGTGCATGAGTAAGGTTCTGGGTTCAAGCCCCTAGTACCGAAGAAAATAATGCAGATCAAGCCAGGTGCTGTGACACACACCTGCAATCTTAGGTACTTGGGAGGCTGAAGTAGAAGGATCAAAAAATTGAGGCCAGAGGCAGCCTGCACGACTTAGTGAGACCTTGTCTCAAAATAAAAAAGGTGGTAAGATTGTAGCTCAGTGGTAGAGTGCTTGCCTAGTATGTGTGAGGTCCTGGGTTCAACTCTCCAGTACTGCCAAAAATAGAAAATAACAAAATAAAAAAGTGGATCAGTGAAGCCCATTTATTCAAGCAGGATTCATTCAGTGTCATTTCCAGACCACACCCTGTATGCGCTGAGAATTCAAGATCCATCGATAAATGAACCTGCCCCCCAGAGAAGCTGCTGTCTTGGGTTTCAGACCAATAATTCCAACCCAGTGTGATTAATGCTCTAATAGGGGCATGAGTAGAGTGCAAAGTGGAGGTAGGATGCGTATACAAAGGTTCAAATTCCCTTGGAGTACTCCCTTGGCAGGGCAAAAGGTCTGGGAAGGTTTCCTAGAGGAGAGAACTTGAGCTGAATTTAAAAGAGGATTGCTACTTATTCAAGTGGGAGAGAAAGGGGAGGGCATTCCAGGGCAAGGGTCTGCAAATTTTTTCTATTGAGGGCCAGATAATAAATATTTTAGACTTACAGGTGAATACAATATCTATTTCAATTATTCAACTGTATCTTGTAGTGCAAAAGCTACCATCACATACATAGAAGGTGCCAAAAATATGCACACATTAACTGTACCAAAATAGTAATATTCAATATGCACCAATAATGAAGGATGAATACAGGTCATGTTTGCAATTACATGCAATTACAAAAGGTATTACTACACATTGGTCCATAATTCAACTTCAGAAAGGAATACATAGATAACATGTCTTAAAATGTGTATGCATGTTTTGGCACTGCAATATATTAAATGAACTTGACCTTATTCCAGGGATGACTGACTGCTGAAAGTGGGCCTTGCTGTATAAGATATAGGTACAATTCTCATCTTCATTTGACTGAATGAAGGCTCAAAAGGGTAAAGTGACTTCCTCAAGGCCAGCCAGTTGCCTATATATTAAGCACCTTGTGAACAGGTGAGGAAGCCCAAGCATACAGGGATCTAGGCACTAGTGGCAGCTATCAGGGGCACATGTAACAGATGGTATGTGGGTGACCTGGAGGAGGTATGCCTGGACTGGACGATGAGAACCAGGACCTGTCTTGGCACTCTGGATCTATTATCACCCTCTTCTCTGTCCTTTGCTCCTAACAGATTATCCACTTCCAAGGTCGCGGCCCTTCAGTAGCTGGTGTGACTGTCAGCTGTGGATCTTCCTTCATACTACCTACTCTAACACAGGGCCTGGTGCTGAGCAGGTGGCCAGCCCATGTTTGCATAGTCCCACATTTGCTTAAGCGATTTACCTAACATTCACTTAAGGGCTATGGAACAGCACCATAAACATAGGAACTCTTCCAGAATATATTGGCACTTCCTCAAAGAGAAAAAAATAGTTTTCATTCTTCGCTAATTATTTTTAAATGAATGGGAAGTGGAACACTACAAAATCCATAATTTTGCAAGCTGAAAAAAGAGCTAAACATCTTTTTATTGCCAAAAAATTATTGGTGTTAGGGACAACAGGTTATTTTTCTTCTGGATTAGATTGAAGATATTTATGAAATAATCAGTCCTAAATATGAATATTCCCATACAGAGACTGTTTCTAGGGAGACTGAAAAATACCTCTGAAGTCAGTTGTATAGCAGTTTCTATTTTTGTATCTTTTGCCCTTGCTTCCTTGATGGAGTTTAGTTGATTGGATCCTTGTTCCATGTCATGACAACTTCATCTTCATAGTTTAAAAAAAGGCCTTTTTCCCCTATCACATGGACTAATGCATAAAACATGTCCCATGTGGTTTGGTGACTGGACTCATGTTGGGAGCCTGAGCATTTATTTGCTGTCCATGCACCTGGGCTGGGACTTAGCAGTAGCATATCTTCTCAGAGAAAGCATGTCAGAGTGTTTTTGTTTGGAAGCCTAAGCTGATTGGGCTAATTTGCAGCCCATTACCTGCCCTCCACCCCCCGACCTCCACCTCCCACCCAGGCTTACTACTGTATAAGATTTATCTTTTCTGACTTGATTGTGGTACTAAAAGCAGCTGCTTATTGAGTACTAGCTGTTGCCTGGGCTCCATACAAATGTGCTCTCAATTGAGCTAAAGGGAAAACCTTAGGAAGAACTTGCTGTTGTTCTCATTTTCCAGATGAGGAAACTGAGATTCCAAGAGGGAAGTAATCAGCCAGGGAGACTTGGAGTGGGAGCTGCAGAGCTCCAGAGCCTGTGATGTTTTCATATGAGTTGTCAGCCCAATTGTGAAGGGACGTTCCTGGGTATGATCTGGACAGTGTTGTATATGAGGATTGGAAGCCTGGCAGTTAAGGCCTGAGAGGGCATTGGAGGGACTGGATGATGTTTATCCCAGAGGAGAAAAGTCTCAGGAGGAAGTAATAGATAAATTTTCATATACCACAAGCTTTAACCATGAAAAGATATCTGTTCATTCATACATTGTCTTATTTGTCTGCTATTCACTCCGTTAGTGAGGGAGTAATTTGTGTCTTATGGTTACTAGGATCTTCCAGAACACAACAGCTGACACAGTGTGGAGAAGATGAACAGCCATTTCTTAGTCACCTATACTCACAATCTGGGAAGGAGGGCACCATGTGCCATGCAGAAACACATGTGGTTGCACATGTGGTTGCACATGTGAACAAAGTGAACCAGAGGGCCTGTGAGAGGAAGACTTTGTAGTGGCAAGAGGGTGGGGTGCCTGGTTCCCTGGGGGCATGTGATTGACTTGATTGAATAATCACAAGCTGGTGGAGAATGGAAACTCACAACTCACGTATAAATATGAACTGTGCCTGGTGCCTTTGATAAGGAAGATTGTTTTGGCTAGAGGACCTTATCTGAAGGAACAGAGTAGGGGGGAGAACTTGTGCTTAGGGGATTTGAGACCCGTCTGATATTATGACTTTTTAAAGCAACCCATAATGTTGGGTCTGAATTTTAGGCCATAGACCATAGGTATTCAACACATATTCATTCAACACCCACTGCATACTGAGTACAATTCTTAATGGTGGAGATACAGTGGGAAGGAGCACATATGGAATTCATGGAGCTGACTGACATTCTAATAGAGAAGACAGACCACAAACAAGCAGACAGTATCAGGTTGTGATAAGCACCCGCAAGGAGAAGGAGGAGGAGGAGAAGGAGGGGCTAGTACTAGGGTGTGGCTTTAGCTTGTAAAGGCCGGCTGGAGAAGGTAACATTTAAATTCAGACTGCAATAGAGTGGGTGAGTCATGTGAACAGCTGGGCAGCAGCTTTCCTTGCAGAGAGTAGGGTAGGGTCAGAGGGTCTGTGCTCAGGGCCAGCTTGCTGTGCTTCACGACCAGTAAGGGAGCATCAAGAAGGGAATGGGGGTGGCAGGAGATAAAGGTTGAGAGGTAGGCAGGGGCCAGACCATGTAGGGCCTTCTAAGCAATGAGGATACTGGAACTTTTAAATAATTGCAAGAGGAATCCTTTAGAAGGTTTTTGAGCAAGGAAGTGACATGATTTTCACTTCTTTGAAGACCGGGGGATGTCTATTTGTAGGTAAATTTTAGGGAGGCACAGGTGGGAGCAGGGCTCTTGCCCTACTGGAGGAGAAAGCTGATGGTGACTAGGACTCGGGTGGAGGTGGTGACAAGTGATTAGTTTAGAATGGTGGTGCTCAACTAGGGGGAACCCCCACCAGGAATAGCTGGCAATGTCTAGAGACATTTGAGGGATGCTGTTGGCGTCTAGTGGGTTGAGGCCAGAGATGCTGAACATAACAGCCCCCGTCCAATAAAGAATTATCTGCCTCACAATATTGCCAATGCCAAGACTGGCAAATCTTTCCCTAGAGACACATTTTTGCAGATCAAGCTGACAAGATTTGCTAATGGGTTGGATGTGGATTTGAAAGAAATAGATGAAACAAGGGTGATGCCAAGGATTTTGGTGTGAAGAACCAAGTAAATGGCATATCCCTTTATTGAGATCAGAAAGCTTGGGGGCAGAGGTTGGATGGGAGTAATCAAGAATTCAGCTTTGACCAGGATAATTTTGAGAAGCCTGTTATGCATCTAAAGATTCTTTAGAGGAGACTGAGGAATAACCAAAGAAGAAGAATGGCAATCCAGGGAGAACTGGTCACAGAAGTCATGTCCAGAAAGTGTTTTAACTGTCAAATACCACAGAGAGGTTGAATGAGATGGGGATTGAGAATTGCCTGTTGGACTTGGCAATGGGGAGTTGACTGGTGGTCAAGACAGCACAGTGCCCATGGAGTGGTAGGGATGAAAACTTGCTTGGAGAAGATTCTTGAATCAAAATCAGCCCTCCTACAATTTTTACCCAAGAACTTCATTTTTGTGTGGCTCTGGAAGATAATAGAGAGACTTACACTTATACAAATGGCATTGAATTCTAAAATAACCCAATACCATGGTTACTATCTTCTATTATGGAGAATAGAATCAAGGCTTCATATTACAGATGTCTTCTATTTTTCTGATGCTTGTACATCATGGGGACTTGATGACCCAGCGGGGACTGTCCCTCCCAGTATTAGCCACTTTCTGGAAATAGTAGATAAGTCACTTTGAGTGTATCTTTCATATGTCCACACCCCAGCCACCTCCCTTATCTGCATCTTAGATTCTGGACCACTGTCCCCTTGAGCAAGTCACCCTAGGACTAGATCTAATACAAATAATCTGACAGCCTTTGTACTTCAGAAATGATTCAAAGTAGCCAATCCTGAGCCTACTTACCCTACCTCACCTGTTCCTTTTGAAACCACAATAAAGGCCTTTGCCCACATTTTCTTCTCACTTCCTCTACCTCCTGCCTAGTTCTGGTATTTCCCCATATGTCCCAGCCTGGCTTGAAGTGTCTCCCACTCCTAGAGGACTCTACTAGTGTAATAAATCCTTTTCATCATGACAGTCATTTCCATGTCTGTATGTCTTGCCATCCCTGATTAAAACCAATCCTGGATATCATTAAAACATGCCTGGAATGATGCCTGCCTTGCTCATGATCATACAGGTAGAGCCCCTTCTGGAATCCCAATTTCCAAAATCTGGACACATGCTCTTTGTTTTACCTTGTATATTTCTTATTTTACAAAGGGTATGGAGATGTTGGTCTCAAGAAAACACTCAAAACATTTAAATCCTTTCTGATCTTTTAATGGAGGATAAGAATTGGTAACTCAGTCTCTGACAGGCTCTATTGATGAGGAGTAGAAGGAAATGTGATAAATTATAGTGATGTCAGAATCACAACACTGGAAGCCCTTTGGGAAATAAAAACAATAAATGATTATATGCTTCTCCCCATACCACTCACTACTATAAAAATGGTCCTCTTGCATGCAGAGAGTCATCCTTACTTGTCAGGAGAGTGCCACCTGAAATTATTAGTGAGTAAGGTTATAATTGCACGTTTGTGGTTTAAAAATGAGTAATATGCTTGTCATTTTCCCCTGCCTCCTCTGCCTTCATTAGTCATCTGGGTTTCAGCTGTGAATCTGGATGTCAGTTTAGGCTTGACTTCAGTATGGGGCTAGGGAGGCAGGGGTTTCGGTCCTCTGGCTGGCACATAGCACATGGGGACATGCAGTGGCCTATGGGCATATCCTAAACTAATTGAGATCAAAGCGTGAGGAGACCTCCTTGGGGGAGACCTCCTGGGAGACCTCCTGGGAGCCTGTAGCAGTGTATCTTGAAAATGCTTTTTCTTTGGTTAGTACTTGCTATTTCTGGTGGTGATTGAATAAAGGCTGTAACTAGGAGACCCAAGAGAACTCATAGTTCTCTAGGGGCCAGAGTGTAGGGGGTAAGAGCATGAAGTCTGGAACCAGACTGGATTCCAATCTCAGATACTCTTCTTACTGGCTGTGGGATCCTGGGAAAGCTACTTAATATCTCTGAACTTGTGCTTCTTCATCTATTAAAATAGAGGTGATGGTATTTCCCTGCTGGAGCTGATGGGCAGATGCAATGAGTTAATATACAAGATACAGTACACTGCAGTGACTAGGAAAACAGTCGGGGGGAGGGGTGACAGATTCCCTAAGTTCCAACCTGGCTTACTATTCACTAGTTGTGAGGCCTTTGGCATGTGCCTTCGCCTTTTTGTACTTCATTTATATCATCTGTTAAATGGGAGTGATGGTAGTAGGGTTGTTGCCTGGATTGAATGAGCAAACCTATGTCAAATATTTGAAAGGGTACCTGCCACATGGTAGGATTAAGTGTCTGCAATTATTGCTATTGATAATTTCTATCATTAGTCAAAGGTAACATGGTATGTAAGAGTAGTCGACCCTCTGTGCTTCAGAGTTCAGAGGGGGAAGGGAGCTTGGCAACCTGGGGGTTCCTGGAAGGCACCATAGAGCATATAGGCCCTTGGGACACTGTGTAGCATGGTGGAAAACAGTTGGCTGTGGGCCTCTCCCAGAACTAAATTTTGAATCTTTGCTCAGACACCTACAAGCTGAGTGATTTGGGATAATTACATCACTTTTCTGTGCCTTAGTTACTCTGTCTGAAAAATGGGAATGACAGTACATCCTTGGAAAATTCATTTAGGTTCATAGATTCAGAGGTTTCAGTCCATGGTTGGCTGGCTCTGTTGTAATTAGACCAAGGGAAGGCAGAACACCATGGCAGAAGGGTGTGGCAGAAAACAGACAGAGGAGGAGTCTGGGACAAGATAATAGCTCCCAAGAATACACCCCCAGTGATAGTCATCCTCCAAGTAGGCCCCATCTGCTTTTCATTACTTCCCAATAACACCATCAAATTGTGAATTCATCAGTGGCTTAATCCATTGATTAGGTCAGAGCCCACATGATCTAATCACCTCTCAATGATTAGATTTGCCATCTGGGGAGCAAATCTCCCACACAAGAGCTATTTTGAGGACACTGCATATCCAGCATAACATATAAAGTGCTTGCAATAGTACCTGTCTGTCATTGTGGTTAGTACTCAGCGTAAATGAAGACGTTGTTTACCAATTGTTACCTACCCATATAATTTCAATGAATACAAGGAGTAGCTCTTATGATCATTGGGGGAATGCAAGGTAGGATGTACCAGTGTGAAAGTGGGAAGGACTTAGGTGTTCTAAGAGGGAGAGATTTAAACACGGGGAAAGTCAGGAAGGGAAAAGGCTTCCCAGAAGTTCTGGTTTGGGTCCCTCGGCAGGTTTCTGTAAAGGGATATGAGGTTGAATGTAGGGAGTGAAAGACATTAGATGAGAAGGCAAGCACTTTGGTCTTTATTGTGCTAGTCAAAGAGGCTGGAAATAATTGAGTGGGGAGGGTAAAGGATGATTCAGGAGATTCATTTTGCTTTAATGTCAAAAGATACAAAACTAACTGGGGGTATAGCTCAGTGGTAGAGTCCTTTCCTAGCATGTGCTAGGCCCACAAAAAGCTGTAAAACTAGACTGGGTCCAAAGTTCCTCCCTTATGGATTCTCACCATTTCTGAGTATATACATTTCTATAAAGGGACAGTTTGCTGCCCACCTCTGGCCATGGGGGATGCCTAGTACCTCCTCCAGGAAGGCTGCTCTCATTCTCCCAGTGGCCACATGTGCTCCTTACTTCCTGTGGACCCAGCAGGACTGTGTAACCTCTAGAGCCTTTTATCCAAGCATTTCTGGTAGAAAATCTTTCATTGCCCTCTTCATCCTTTACCAGCCTAAGGAGTCACTGGAGGAATTGAACTGGCCTTTGTTTTCCACAATACCTCCCTATCCCCTAATCCCACCCCAGCTTAGTGCCTTGTGCCAAGGAGATGATATGAAGATCAGATAAGTACAGAAGCATGGAAGAGGGTGCTTCATTGGGCAAATGAGCAGGTAGGGAATTGAGGAAGGACCAAAAACTCATTATCTGGGTCCTGAGCAACAGCAAGGTGTCATTTCTGATGTCTGTGGAATGCCGTGTATGTTAGGGTGGGTAGTGTCCCCTCTTGGTTATCACTGCACTTCTCATCTAAAAATTAAGGTTAGGGATAGGACTTAACTCAGGATTGTATGCCTCTCTGGGTAGTAATTGGCTTCTTGGAAAAGGGAAGAAACATCTGCTTCAGTTCATCTGAAAATCCCTGCAGATTGGAGCAGGGGTTTTCATACTTTTCAAAGTAGCAGGACCCTTTACTCAAGTGAAGTTTTAAATTAAGGCCAATAAATGTATGAGTGGAGGTATGGAAAGGCTGGTGTGTAATAGAATGCAAAAAGATAAGATTAACCCTGGACAGGTCAACTCCTTCTGGACCTTCAATTCCTTCTTTGTACCATAGGTTGTTGTTGTTGTTGTTAGGTGCCGTCGAGTCGGTATCCGACTCATAGCGACCCTCATAGGGTTTTCAATGGCTGACTGTTTCGGGATTGCCTTGGGAGTGGATTGCCAGGACCTTCCCCCATTTTTGCGGTGCTGGGAATTGAACTCGGGTCCTCAGAGACTGCAGCTCAGTGCTCTACCAACTGAACTAAATCCCAGCCCCTGTACCATAGGGGGTAGAGCTTAATTGGGACTTTTTAACCATTAACATTTTGTATTGGTTAATTCTTTGCAGTGTGGGAATATCCTATGCATTTGAAGATGTTTAGCAGCATTCCTGGCCTCTACCAAGTAGATGCCAGTAGCATCTCTTTCCCAGTTGTGACAATTAAATATTTCTCTACATATTACTAAGTGTCCCTGGGTAGAGGTGCAGCATCATACCTGGTGGAGAACCAAAGGGCTAAATGTTCTCTGGTGCTTCTTTCCCTAAGTGATTTCTCCTAAGAGGTCCTTAAGCACAGTGTAAAGGCACATGTTAAGTTCTCATTTAATGTGGTTGTTCCTTTTGTTATGTTTCTCTTGAGAAATCATTACAGTTTGTTATTTCTCTACAGCCGTCCCACCCTGGCATCCCATCTTGTCAGATCTCTGAAGCTAACTAAGCAAGGTTGGGCCTGGTTAGTCCTTGGATGGGAGATAGCCTGGGAATACCAGGTACTGTAGGTTTTGGAGAAAGACCGGGCAGCCTACTCCAAAAACAATCAGCCATTGAAAATCCTATGAAAAGCAGAGAAGCACTGACATAGTGCTGGGCATGGCACAGTATTGGGGAGTGTTTTGTTTTGTTGTACATAGGGTTGCTTTGAGATGAACTCAACAGCACCTAACAACAACAATATTCATCCTTTAGCATTGTGGCTGATATTTTTACTGTCTGAGTTGGCAGAATACCTCCTCTTAGGAAGCGAAATGGTCTGCAGTGTTTTCTCATTAGCTGTCCCTAGGGCAGTCTACCATGGGTAATCAGGTGGTTGCCATGGTGGAGAGGGGAACCTGGTCACTCTGTTCTGTCCTCCTGCTCTGTGTTCTTCAATTTGGCCTTTGTTTGCTTCCCCAGCATTCCCCCTGGTGCTCTTTCTTCCTGTAAAATACATTTTTTTCTGCTCCCCTTTAACCTTTCTTCACCAGCTAATAGCAACAGGATCCAATCTCCAGAACAACTGGCGGTATTACTTTAGGTGGCCTTTATGTAAATCAGCTTTCAGGTTAGCAATGAGAAAAGATGCTTGCCTTTTTCATTAACATTCATATTCTTTTTCAGGATTCCAAAAGATGCCAAAACAATATTCATGGGAAAAATTCAACAGCCAGAATAGCCAAGGCTACAATGGAATTATTATAGTCTCTTGAATGTTAATTACTCAAAACAAGTTGGTCTTTTGGGACAAATTAGGATTTTTTGTGCATTTTCTTGATCTAGAAGGAAAAATACTGATGAGAAAAAAGTATGCCAAAAATGAACAAAATAAATGAATTTTAAGCCTCATACTGCAATATGAACATCCCACTATTTGGGAACCTGTACATTTTTAATGAAAATTAGCAGTGATCTTTCATCTTATATTTCTTGTTAAGATTTCGGAGTAGCCCACAATCAGAGTCTGATTGCTTTTGTTAATTTGCACTCGAAATTAAGAAGGTATTCGTATGAAGTGCTGTGAAATGAACTTTTGGGAATACTTCCGTTTAGAATACAGCATAGGGCTTAATACCTAGTAGGTTCTCAGTAAACTTTTGATGAGTTGTGTTAACAGAACTGATCCTAGAGATCTATATATTTATTCGTTGAGTTAAAGTGCCCCTTTTGATTCTTAAAAAACTTTTAGCTATTTATTTTACTGTACTTGGGGGTTGCTGAACCCAAGGCCTTCTACACACTTTGCAAGTGATCTACCATTAGGCTGGATCCCATTTTTGTAAAGTTTTGAGCCAGAGTCTAATTTGTGCAGGCTGCCTCTGGCCTTGAACTCATGATCCTCCTGCCTCCATCCCCTGAAGAACTGGGATTACAAATGTGGGAAATCACACCTGGCCTCCCTCCCCATTGTTGTTGTTGTTGTTTCTTTTTGTGTGTGTGTGGTGCTGGGATTTAATCTAAGACCTTGCACGTGCTAAGGCAAGTGCTTTACCACTGAGTTACATCCCTAGCCCCGCATGAGTTTTTAAAAATGGGATTGACCTCGTGTGCCTATTGTATATTGTACCATATTCAGGCTTGAATCATTCATCTAAGTAACATTTATTAAGCTCTTATTGTATTCCAAGTACTAACTAGGTCTGACCCTGCTTAGCTTCTGAGATCTGATGGGATCGGATGCGACAGTGGTTAGTACTTGGATCGGAGACCACCTGGGAACACCAGGTACTCTAGTCTTGGGATAAGGACCTGGTAACCTACTCCCCCAAAACAATCAACCGTTGAAAACCCTATGCATAGTAGAGAAGCACTGACAATGGTTTTTCATCTGTTGTATATAGGGTCACTATGAGTTGGACACTGACTCAATGGCACCTAACAACAACACTATGTTCTGGGCACATGCTGCCTGGTGGTAAATCAAGCAAACATAGTCTCTGAAGTCATAGAGTTGATATTCCTACTTAAAGAACCAAACAAAAAAATGACAACACAAGGAATTAAACAACTTAATGAAAACTGTTTGGAAATACTAAGAAGGAAACATATTTGAGCTAAGAACTTGCATCAGAAAAGTTATTGAAAATGAAATCTTCAAAATCTGAAAACCCTCAAAGTAGTAGGTTAGATGTGTATTTCTTACATGAAAGAAATCTGGAGGTGAACAGTCTGGAGTAGAGGTGGTTCCATGATATCATCAGGACACAGGCACCTTCTGGTTTTCTTCTGCTCTAGCTCCTCTAGAGTAACAATGGGGCTTCCATCCTTAAATCTACATCTTGGTCCAATGTATCTGCTAGTCTCCCAGGGAGAAGGAAGAGGAATTGAGTGGAGGAAGCAAAGGGGTCCACCTCCTAGGTAAGTCAGTCCCTTTGAAGAGCAATCTTTGTAGCCCTCTCCCAGTGACTGTCACTTATATTTCAATCACAAAGGAGGCTGAAACTTGTGGCCTTTTAGCTGGATGTGCACTTACACTGAAAAAAATGGGGGCTTTGCTAGTAAGAAACAAGGAGAGAATGGATGTTGGATATTCTACTAGCCGACCAGAAGGAAACAGACCAGAAAGTTGCAAAGAGTAGTAGTGGATGGTAATACTGAGATGTGGAAGTCTGGGAGGAACAGGTTTGGGAAAACAGCAAGAGTTCAGCTTGGAACACATTAGATTTGAGGTGGTTAGGAAACTTGTAGTGGAGTTTTTAAGTTGGCATACCACTACTTTACTTCTCATGTCAACCCTTGTTGTTTTTTGTTAGGTGCTGTCAAGTTGGTGTCCAACTCATAGCAACTCTATGTACAATAGCCAAAACACTATTGTCAATGCTTCTGTGGTATTCATGGGATTTTCAATGGCAGATTGATTTTTGGGAGTGGGTTGCCAGGTCTTCTCCCAAGCCTATAGCACCTGGTGTTCCCAAATGGTCTCCCATCCAAATACTAACCAGGCCCGACCCTGCTTAGCTTCCGAGATCTGACGGGATTGGATGCCACAGTGGTACAGCTGCAGACATGGCAAACTTAGGATTTCATAAAAGAAGAAATTATGGTTGGAAGGAGGAGCTCGGAGATTTAATGTGAAGGTGTATATGTCTAATACATATACTTTTAACTTAGATTGTCTTTTATATGTTGCAAAAAATAGTACAGTTTTCTTAAATTAACCCTTCCCTCTTTCTTTCCTTTCTTCCTTCCCTCCCTCCCTCCTCCTATAAATACCTAATTAGCACTTACTGTAAGTAAAATACTGTTCTATATAATTAGAATATATATTAAGAACAAAACAATATCCCTGTCCTCATGTAGGGAATTCTACTGGAGTAGACAGACAAATAATTGACATAAAATAAAAGGTTATATAAGTCATATTTTACATCAAGTTGAGATGCTATCATAGGCCCTACCATCATGGGTTTTTCTTGTGTTCAGTTGTCCATCATTGAACTCTTGCCTCTATCTTGTAAGGTAGACTTCACTTTCTCCATTGGTCAGATGAGAAAGCAGGCTCAGAGGGGGTGGGGAAGAAGTTCAAACTCTTGCTCAGGTGTCTTCTTCTCCAAGAAAGCTTCCTGTTTAAGTATCTATTTACCCATGAGACAATGAGATCCTCATGGGCAGAGACTGATTTTGTTGAGTCTGATTGTTCTATCCCTTGACCCAGGGCCTGGCATTTCAATCAATATCCAGTAAATGTCCAGATATTAACACAACTGGCCTAGCTAGTTCACATTGTTTTTGTTGTTAGGTGCTGTTGAGTCGGGTCTGACTCATAGCAACCCTAAGTGCGACAGAATGAAACACTCCCCTACACTCTGCCATGCCTGGCACTATGTCAGTGTGTCTCTGCTGTTTACAGGGTTTTCGGTGACTGATTGTTCTCAGAATTATTTCAGGAGTGTGTTTCCAAGTCCTTCTCCCATTTTTTGTGGTGCTGGGGATCAAACCCAGGGCCTCAGCACAGAGTAGCACTCTTCTAACTGAACTAAACCCCCATATTGCTAGCACTTAATTGTCAGAGCCAGATTTTGAATTTATCCAGGGCTGTTGGACTACATGCCCATTTTCTTTTGTAGTGTGAAGAGTTGCCCCTATTCATTTATTTTGTACATCTGGTTTTAGAAATTGTATTTTCCAAAACAGAACTGGTTCTCTTTTACTTAATGGAGTTTGTTTAGTTCAAGTCAAATCAATTCAGACCCTCTATGGAGAATCATTCTGTACAGAAGACATTTTTCCTGGGAGTATGAATTTTCTCTCATTCTCTTCAGCAAGCTAGCTTCTAGTTCACTAGGCCCTGAGGCCTTGGAAAGAGACCTGAGCTCTCCTCTTCTCAGCATTGCTGATGATTAAGTCACTTGATGACTTGCCATCCAAGGCTGTAAGGACGTTAATAATTTAAATTAAGTGGGTGTTAAGGGAATCTGAAGTCAGTTTTTCTTCGCCTGGAGACACCAGAGAATCTGAAAATATTAGAGCCAGAAGGGCCCTTAGTCATTCCCAGTTCAGTCTCCCTAATATTCCAGAAGAGGAAATGAAGATTCTGACTAGAAAAGGCACTTGGCCAAGTTAGTTAGTGGCCCTGTGTCTGCCGCTCACTCCAGTGTTCTTTCTCCTCTCTCATGCTGTTCCTTATCCACCAGGTATTCTCAAGTATAAGGAATTGTGAATGGACTTTTACTAAAGAGTAAAAAATGATTCATTAAAATTTAACCTTGTATTTCAAATAGAAGGCCAATTTTAACCAACATTTAGTGTGGTTTGAAGTAACAACATCTGCTGTTGAATATTGAATGATTATGTACTTGTCATGTCTACAGCTGTACCACCCTGGTGTCCAATCCTATCTGATCTTAGAAGCTAAGCAGGGTCAGGCCTGGTCAGTCATTGGACGGGAGACCGCCTGGGAAGACAGGGTACAGGTGCTTCAGGAGAAGCACCTGTAAGCCCACTCCCAAAACAATTAGCCATCAAAAACCATATGAAGAGCACAGAAGCACTGACATATTGCCCGGCATGGCACAGTGTTGGGGAATGTTTTGTCTGTTGTATATAGGGTCACTATGAGTTGGATCCAACTTGATGGCATCTAACAACAAAAACAATAACATGTACTTTTAGTAGTGGTTTCCTACCTTTGTGGAACTTCCTACCATTGCAGAATACATGAATATGGAAGGATAATTTTCTTAATTCCTGAAAAAGCATTAATGATTCTAAAAAGGTGAGAGTATAATGTAGGTAAGAGAGCATATAGTAGGCTTCAGTGTGAGATGACTTGTTTCTGAATCATGGCTTCATAGTCTACTAGCTTTTATGAGTCTTTGGTAGGAGCCTTTTTAGGACTGTTAGAAAACCTGATAGAAATAGATTGATAGACTGGGGGAATGAGAGAAGCAAAGGCAGGTGGAGAGGGAGGGGGTGACTTGTGGGGAGTTCTAGAATGTGACTGAATTCTACTAGGCCTCTGAGGATGAATCCAGACACTGATTTTGATAATTTGCAAGCAGCATTGATAGGCATGGCCCTTGGATAAAATTGCTTCTAGGTGGGATTAAATGTGAACACTTGTCTCTTTGATTTTTATTTTGTGTTACGAGTATTCAAAAATCCACTTCAATTTTATTTTCTGGAATAGAACCAGGTCTAAATGAAAAGAAATGCACATACATGCATGTGTATATAATTGCTGCGAGAAGAACATATTGTGCTTACTATGCATGAGGTGCTGCTCCAGATTCTGGGGATGCATTCTAGTGAAATAATATGAAAGACAGGTGAAGAAGGAAAATACGCACACTATAAAAGAGGAGGATTCCTATGATGATGACCACCATTTCTCTGCTACTTGCTCTGGGCCAGCCATGAGCAGGTACTATATATGCATTGTCTCATTGCATCATTACAACTGGTTTATTAGGCAGGCACTAGTATCAATGTTTTCTTACAGTGAATAAACTGAGGACCAGTAAGGAGAAGCAACTTGCCATGGATCATGCAGCTAGTAAATAGTAGTTTGGATTTTTCTAGTTGTGATCTCCTCCAAGACTTACGGTTTTAGTAACCTTTCATAGGGATTAAAAACGTACCACAGTGACCTGCTAATGGGTACAAGATTTGGGGGGGTTAAAAGGATATTTTAAGATTAGTCTGTGGTGATGATCACACAATTGTGATTTTTAAAAAGTCATGGAATTGTACACTTTAAATGGGTGAATTGCATGATGTGTGAATCATATCTGAAACCTGTTATTGTGGAAAGGAAAGGCATCTTGATGGTTAATGCCAATTGAGAGCTCACTATGTGTTATATACAGTATACTGAGTTTTATAAATATGATTTTAGTTAATCTCATACCAGCCCTGTGAAGTATATCATAATCCTCATTTTACAGCTGAGGCAATCAAGGCTCAAAGAGATCTAGAAACTTGCATAAGATCATACATCCAGGCATTAGAGCCAGTACTCAATGCCATCGCTGTCTGATTCTAAAGCTTGTGAGTTTTCTGTCTTCCTAAAATAAGGAAGCAATTGGTTTTTTCTTTGTTGTAAAAAAAGTATGCCCCCAGGTTTTATTGGTCTTAGAATTTATGGTCATTTCTTCTAACAAATGGTAATGGAATAAAACTTTGCAATGATTCTGCCACCTCACTACCCACATATATTTTATTTTTCTATGTGGAAGAAGCTGTGGCAGGGAGGAGGAATTGTTCATCCAGTAATTTAATGATTAAATTTTAATGTCAGATAAAAACTGGAGATGGAAAGATGCTTCATGTGTAAGGAATTTAGAATGGGGAAAATATATGAGCTATCCGTTGTGCTCATTTTTGGCAGTACTGAAGCATTTTATTTTAAATGTACTGTTCATTTTGGGTGTTCTGTTTTGTTTCTCTTATGTAAACTTTCCCCATTTATGACACGCAGCAGCATGTGTTTTTTCTAGAAATAGATAGCATTCATAAACTGAAGCAATTTCATTGGGGACATTTTCTGTGGCACTACAACAGAACTACCTTGGCAGAAATACTGGAATCCTATAAAATATAGTTAATATTGATATACTTTAATCAAAAATTTCTGTTTCAAAGCAATAAAATCATTCAATGTTAGGCAGCCTCAGTTCTATCCTTATCCTTCCTGCTAAAAACATCTTTCATCTTTGTAGTCTGGTGTGATAACTTTATAGCTCCAGATTTCCTTTCTTTAGTTCTAAATGAGATTTCTAAAGGGTAGTAGTGGTATTCTGGATCTCCCAGCATTGCCTTGCTTAGGTGGTATGTGGTGATGTCCCATCTTCTCTCCTGTTTGATAACTTGATCACATGGTTCTTTTTGGTGCATCATTCACCATAGCAAACCTTTGTACACTGGCTGTGATTGCCTTCCCTGGCGGGAGGCTCCTTCCCCTCATGGTCACCAGAATGTATCTGGTACCTCCCTGCTCTGAAGCTTTGTTCAGGCTTTCTCTACCAGCTGGGGCACATTTGCTATTTCCTCTCTACTTTTGCTTTTTGAGATCTTACCCAGTCAACAAAGTTGTCAACATTCCTCTGTAGGTAACAAAAGACAAGACAGATTAGCTATTTATGAAATTGCTGGGGTGTGTGAAGGCAGGAGCTGTAGTTTGGGTCTCCCAGCATGACCCTCAGAGCACCACCACAGAACTGGCCCACCAAAGGGAGCTGCTCCAGCCTTCACATTTAGAGAGGTGGGGAATTGGGAGGCCACCACTGAAAACTGGATTTCAGGACATGCAGCTCACGCTACAGCCCAAGAGGAGGAAGCTACCACCATTGCCACTGCATTTGGTTCTCGGCACCCACAAAACTGGTGATGAGATCCTGGAATATTGTAGCAGAATACTCCATGTCTCTGTGACTTTTCTTGACAGGACTGAGAAACCAAGTAATTGGGGTTGCAGAAATATGGCCTTTACTTTGATTTAGTCTTCCAAATATATAAATATATAATATGAAAAATGTGTAAATATGTATAATGCATGTGCACATCTATTCCAAATAGATACACATAAAATATACTAAAATATCAGGATATTTTATAAATTTATACAAAATAGAAAAATGTTGTTACATGCCATTCAGTCAGATCTGACTCATAGTGACCCTATGTACAACAAAATGAAACACTCCCTGATACTGTGCATTCACATGATCTTTTTTATGTTTAAGCCATCGTTGCAACCACTGTGTCAATCCATCTTGTTGAGGGTCTTCCTTTTCTTTGCTGACTTATGACTCTCCCAAACATGATATCTTTCTCCAGGGATTGGTCCTTTCCTGACAACATGTCCAAAATATGTAAGATGCAGTCTAGTCATCCTTGCTTCCAAGGAGCACTCTGACTGCACTTCCTCTAGGATGGATCTCTTGGTTTATTTGGCACTCCATGGTATATTCAATATTCTTCTCCAGCACCACAATTTAAAAGTATCAGTTCTTCTCTCTTGCTTATTCAGTGTCCAGCTTTCACAAGCATATGATGCAACTGAAAAAATACAAACATATCTAGCTTTATATGTTCAAGGCAATGTTGTAACTTCTTTACATATATTCACTCAGTTAATCTTAGTTTATTTAATATTTACTCTGAGGTAAGTAAAATTATTTCCCTTGTTTTTCAGATGTGGAAAACCAAGGCAAAGAGAGATTAAGTGACTTGCACAGATTGTAAGCATCTTTCCCTGTGAAATACATTTTGTTCCCTCCCAGGATAATGTTTTGCCCAAATGCTCAGTAAATAGGTACTGAATTAGTTGAGAATAGGTGTGTGTCTTGGATAAGCCATCTCTTCCTCTTCAAGTCTTAGTGTCTTTCTTTGAGGAAGGATGTACTTGGACTCTGATCTCTGAGTTTCTTCCAGCTTAAATACATGAGGGTTTCTTCTTAGTTGGAATGACATCAGGCAGCCACAAGAAGGGCTCCTGTTACAGTTATCTAACTATGTGTGAACCTCTGTTCTCAGCACTTAACATGCACTGTTTCTCTTGAGCCTCCCAAGAGCCTCTTGAGGAAGTTTTACTCATGTTTTCATTCCTGTCTCATATGTAAGGGAACTGATGCTCCGAAAGAAGTGGCTGGTCCAAGGTCCCATGGCTAGTGAGTGGCTGAGCTCCAATGCCAAATCATGCCTGACTGATTTCAGAGCCCATGTTCTTAATCACTGAGAAAGCCTTAGTACTCTGAAAGAAAATGCCATTCAGAACACAGATTTGATTTCTGCTTTTCCTTCTTTAGTATCCTTTTTTTCACCTTCTTTGTTGTTACCATTGTCATTATTATCATCATACAAAAACATACTATAGGGGCCCTGGCCTCTACAAAGGGGATGATCCCCTTTTTTCATATTGAAGGGATTCACATGTGACATGTGTTGACAGCTAGGAGCCTTTTTCATTACTGGGTTAGATGTCAAATAGACAATCAACCAGTCCTGTGTCCCAGAGCAGGGAAAGATTCTAATAACTATCAAGAAAATAAAAAGTAGAAAGGTTATGGTGGTTCTCACACCATATTGTCCCATTTCCTCTTTACATTAATTGTCTAATATATTATATAAAACTTATTTTGATTAAAAATAATTTTTTAGAAAGATGACTATGTATCATTGTTATGTTAACAATCCATGCATATATGCATAGAATGAGGTCTTAAAATACATACTAAAGGGTATTGACCATGGTTGCCTGTAGTTGGTACAGTTATGACACTTTTTAGTCGATTCTATGTTCTTGCATTTATATTCTAATTTTTCTATCATGATTTTGTATGACTTTTAAGAATAGAAGAATAGCACAGCAAAATGTTGCTCATGATCTGAATTGGCATCTTCTTAAAGTAGAATCCATCATATATCTTTCCTTGTGCCCCTGCCTCTGACTCAATCAGATATAGCACTCTTCTAGCATTAGGGTTTCTGCAGATACCTACCTAGAGCATTTGCTGAACTGTTCGTAGTTCACAGTTTCTAGTGGTGAGGACTCTCTAGCTTTGTGGAGTTTAACCTCTAGAATGTGTTTTTGCACATAGTTTTATGTGCCTTATTTGAGGTGAAAAAATGACAAAATTGTGCCTTACTTAGATATATAACTCACAAGAGACTTGAAAAGGTCTATTATTTATTATTTATTATTATTATTATTATCATTATCATTATCATTATCATTATTGGAGACAGGGACTTGCCATATAGTTCAGCCTGGCCTTGAACTCACAATCCTCCTGCCACAGCCTCTTCAGTGCTGAGATTACTAGTGTGTGCTACCATGAGAAGCTTAAGGTGCTTATTTTATGTCAAAATTAAATACTGCTCCATCATGGGCAAAATTATTTGCATCTTGGGAAAATGAACACTGACATCTGTATAATTCGTGTTTAGAGTTTGTATGACTACTTACATCATCTCATTTGGTCTTCAGTATTCCTGATGGTTAAGATAGAGATTATTATTTTACAGATGAGAAAACTGAGGTCTGATGTGGCCAACTAGGAAGTGGCAGAGGCAAGACTTGAATCCACCTTTCTCAGCACTTATAACTTCAGTGTTTTTTTGAGTTATAACATGATTTTGGGGGGATTTTTAATAGAGTTGCATCCTATATTTTGTACTTTTTCTCTCCCTCTTTTACCCTTTTAAATTGTTCCCCCCTCCTCTTCCCACCTTTTCGATCATCTAATCCCTCACAATATTCCCCTCTTTGTCATATTGAGTCTACTTGTATTTGCCAATCTTGGATAAGAATGCATGCATACATACACACATACATACTTACATATGTATATACATATTTTTTTCTTTAAGATAGATCTAGCTCCCACATATGAGAGAGAACAGTGATATTTCTGTTTTTGAGTCTGGGTTATTTCTCTTAAAATTATGCTTTCCAGTTCCTTCCATTTTGCTGCAAATGACACAATTTTGTTCTTCTTTACTCCTAAATTATATTCCATTGTATATATATACCACATTTTAAAATCCAATCATCTCTTGATGGACATCTGTGTTGATTCCATACCCTTGGAATTGTTAAGAGTGCTGTATTAAATATGGAAGTGCAGGTGTCCCTGTGGTATGATAACTTGTCTTCCCTTGGGTATATTTCTAAAAGTGATATAACTGGATAATATGATAGTTCTATTTTTAGTTTTCCAAGATACCTCTATACTGATTTCCATAGTGGCTGAACTAATTTATAGTCTCACCAGCAGTGTAAAAAGGTTCCTTTTTTTCCTCATCCTTGCCAGCATTTGTTGTTACTTGTTTTGTTAACCTTGGCCATTCTTACTGGAGTGAGACGAAATCTCAGTATAGTTTTGATTTACATTTCCCTGGTGGCTAGAGATATTGAATATTTTTTCATGTGTTTATTGGCCATTTGTATTTCTTTTGAGAACTGTCTGTTTGGTTCCATTGCCAACTAATTTATTGAATTGTTTGTTACTGTGGTGTTTAATTTCTTGATATCTTTTCGTATCCTAGATATTAATCTTCTGTCAGATGTGTAGGATGCAAAGATTTTCTCCCATTCTGTGGGTTCTGCCTTTACACTATTGTTTCCTTTTCTGTACAAAAGCTTTTTAATCCCTTTTATCAATTCCTGATGCAATTTCCTGTGCTATTGGAGTTAAGGAAGTACTTGCCTATGCCTGTGTTGGAGTATGTTCCCTATTTTTTCTTCTAGTAGATTTAAGGTTTCCAGTTTTATGTTGAGCTGTTGGATATATTTTGAGTTGATTTTTGTACAGATTGAGAGGTGTAGGTCTATTTTCATTCCTCTACATTTAGATGTCCAATTTTCCCAGTGCCATTTGTTTCAAAGGCTATCTTTTCTCCAATGAATGCCTTTAGGTAGCTGTAGTTGTGTAGGTGTCTATCTGTGTCTTCTATTCTGTTCCATTGATCTTCATGCCTGTTTTTATACCAAGTACCAAGCTGGTTTTTCCACTGTGGCTCTGTAGTATAATTTGAAATCAGGTATTGTGATGCCTCCTGTGCTATTTTTGCTGCTTAGGATTGTTTTGGGTATACATGGTCTTTTGTGCTTCCATACAAATTTTAGGATTTCCTTTTTTATTTCTGTGAAATATATCCTTAGAATTTTGGTGGGATTACCCTGAATCTGTAGATTGACTTTGGAAGTATAGCCATTTTCACAATATTAATTCTTCCAATCCATGTGCAAGGGAGATTTTTCCATCATCTCGTATCGTCAGTGATTTTGTGTGTGTGTGTGTGTTTTGAAGTTTGCATTGTAGAAGACTTTAGGGTCTTTGGTTAGATTCATTCCTAAATATTTAATTTTTGGCTGGGTGCAGTGGTGCATACCTGTATTCCCAGCGGCTCGGGAGGCAGAGGAAGGAGGATCACAAGTTGGAGACAAGAGGCAGTCTGCGTAACTTAGTGAGACTCTGTCTCAAAAAGTAAAAAAAAACAAAGGGCTGGTGGTGCAGCTCAGTGGCCCAGTACTTGCAGAGCATGCAAACGCAAGGCCCTGGGTTCAACCCACAGTACCGTAAAATAAATAAATAAATAAATAAATAAATTAAAAAAATTAATTTTTGGTGAGATATTGTGGATTTCCCAATTTGATGGCACCTAACAGCAACAATATTGTGAATGGGATTGCTGTTCTGATTTCTTTTATTCCTGTTCATTATTGATATAAGGGAATGCTACTGATTTTTTAGTGTTAATTTTGTATCCTGCTACTTTGCTGAAGGAACCAATTAGCTCTAAGAATTTTCCAGTGGAGTTTTTTTTACAGTCCTTTAAGTATAGGATCATGTCATCTGTAAATAGGTATAACTTGGCCTCTTATTTCCTTATTTTTATTCCTTTTATTTTTCTCTTACCTTATTTCTCTGAGTAGGACCTAAATGACTATGTTGAATAAGAGTTGGGGCATCTTCATCTTGTCCTTGATCTTAGAGGGAATGCTTTCAATTTTCTCCCATTTACTATGATGTTGGCTATAAGTTTGTCATATATAGCCTTTATGATGTTGAGATATGTTCCTTCAATACCCAGTTTCTTAAGGACGTTTATCATGAAGGATAATTGAACTTTGTCCGAAGCTTTTTCAGCATTGGTTGAAATAATCTTGTGATGTCTGTGTCCAAGTCTTTTGATAAGTTGAATTACATTAATAGATTTGCATATGTTGAACCAGCCTTGTGTCTGTGAAATGAAGCCCACCTGGTGGTGATATATGATATATATTTTTAATCTGTTGCTTCCTTTGGTTTGCAAGAATCTTATTAAGGAATTTTGCAGCAATGTTATCTGGGAAATAGGTCTATAGTTTTGTTTCTTGTAGTGTCCTTGTCTGGTTTGTTATGAAGGTGATATTGACTTCGTAGAATGAATTGGGAAGTATACCCTCCCTTTCTGCTTTATGGAATAGTTTGAGGAGGGTGTGTATTAATTCTTCTTTAAAGGTGTGATAGAATTCAGTTTTGAACCCGCCAGGACCTGGGCTTTTCTTTTTGGGGAGGTTCTTTATTTCTGCCTCAATTTCATTACTTGTTAAAGGTCTCTTTAATTTGTTTATATCTTCAGGAATTAATATTGATAGGTCATAAGTATTAAGGAATTTATGAATTTCTTCAGTATTTTCATTTTTTGGCAGTAAAAGTTTTAAAGTAGTCTCTGATCTTCTGTATTTATTTAGTATCAGTTTTTATGACCCCGGTTTCATCTCTAATTTATTTACTTACTTATTTACTTATTTTTTTGTGTGTGGTACTGGGGTTTGAACCCAGGGCCTAGCGCTTGCATGCTTTGCAAGTACTGTACCAGTGAGCTGCACCCTGAGCCCATTTTTAACTTTTTGAGACAGGGTCTCACTAAATTATGCAGACTGCCCCTGGTGGTGAACTTGCAATCCTCCTGCTTCTGCCTCCTGAGTCTCTGGGATTATAAGCATGTGCTACCATGCCCGATCATCTCTAATTTTATTAATTTGGGCCTTTTCTCTTTTTTTGTGAGTTTTGCTATCA
>VMDO01024911.1:5178-29091 GCA_007922755.1 Pedetes capensis | reverse complement strand
CTTCATCATACTTCAACCCACCTGCCACCTCTATCTGACCCTCACCTCTACAATGCCAGATACCCTACATGGACTGACAGCTTCGAGAGGCAAGACTTTGAGAGGCAAGCCTCCTAAAGTCAAGCAGAGGGCTCCCCAACTGGGGAAGCCAGAAGAGCAACAACACCGGGGAGTCTCTGCCCCAGAAGCAGAGACAGCAGCTGAGTGCTTCCCTTCTCCAACTCTCTTTTCCCCCTCCCTAATCCTCCATTCCTTTTCCCTACTTTGTGAATAAACCCCTGTCCTTTTATCCTGTGTGTGATGCTCTGTTCTCTGGCCACAGCCTTGCCACCAGGTGCAGCATAGGGGCACCCACCTCTTGCTTCCATCCGCAATGCAGGGGGGGGAGAAATGCCAGAAAGAACCTGACATCTAACATCTAGTACAAAAAATTCTTTAATAATTATTCTACTAATGGATGGATGAGTGTCTTTGAAGGAGATTAGAAGTCAGTCCTATTATTCAAAGTTCTTTCCCCTATCCCCTTTGGAGAAGCAATGACAAGTTAGTCTGGACCTACTATTAATATCTCTTCACTAGCCTAGAGGGCAGAGCCCCATTGCAATGTTCTTTGCAGGCTGATGGTTGATGGACACCTCCCTAGTGGCCCTGTTTTTATCCTCCAGGTGTGCTCCATGAGAAATAGGCTTCACCAGCTGAAAGGGAATAAACCTCTTCCCAAGATGCTATACCCCAAGTCCTTTATAGAAAGGAATAGAAGATTCTGCTTAAATTGTTGCTTCTAGGATCTCCAAGCAAAGGTTCTCTCTGCTGACAAAGCCATTAAGCATGGCCACATATAAGTAAGGGTTGGGATTTGGCTCAGTTGGTAGAGTGCCGCTCTGCAGTCTCTGAGGTCCCGAGTTCAATTCCCAGCACCGCAAAAATGGGAGAAGGGCCTGGCAATACACTCCCAAGGCAATCCCAAAACAGTCAGCCATTGAAAACCCTATGAGGGTCGCTGTGAGTCAGATACCGACTCGATGGCACCTAACAACAACAACAACATATAAGTAAACTAGAAGCTCCCATTTAAACCCTGTTGCTATTTTGCAATCTGTTAAGAGTTGGCTTGTAGACTTATTCTGTTGATCTCAAAGGCAAGGCATAAGACCAGCTTATAGAATAACAGACACTTTTAATTCACATAAGAAAGAATTTATCCGAGCTATTCCAAACCTGAATGGCAGCACTAAGAGGTAATGAGTTCTCTGCATAGGTATGCAACAGAAGACTGGATAACCCGTTGACAAGATTATTGTACATCAGACGGAGAAGAAAATGAGAAGAGCTTTGAGGTTCCTTCCAACACTGACATTGGGAGATTCTAAGATGTGTATTCTTTGAGCTGCCTCTCTAGTCATGGGGGATGAGTTTATGAGTACCTCTTCTTTCCCCTGGATTCCCTTGACCCCAAGAATCTGGCTGGACTTGCAGTATAATCAGTGGCCAGAGAACAAAACTAAGTTAACAGCCTTACAGAGGCTGAACCTGTGACCTTGTCCTCATTAGTTCTGTCCTTTAATCGCCCAAGTTCACAGGCACACTTTTGATATGCAGCAGTGAAATTAACTTGAGAGTTTCACACCATGCGAAGTGATGCAATCCGATGACATCTATTTCAGTGTGATAACATTGTGCTCCATTTAAAAATGAAATTTTCAGGGTGATAAAATTAAAAAGATGGTTTGAAGTAGTTGAGTGAGGCATTTTCTATCAAAGCAAGAGGAAATGTTATGCAAAAGGATTTGCAGTTTCAACCATGCAGAGACATAAATATCACATATTAATAGATTTGACCTAGTTGCAATCATAGTCAGCTTCATTCTCATCTTGTCTCCCTCACATGTTTGTTCTCTATTTGAGTAGCTTACTCTGAAAGCTCATGGGATATCTGTGGATATGCAAAAACAATGAGGAATGGACAGACAGCATAATAATAACACTGAAAATAAAACAGGCTTCAAGAAATATTTTAGTATTATTAACTTGATTTAAGTTAATTGTGATTTGAAGATTATCAGTACTTACTACTTTTGCTGTTTCTGACTCAGAATCATTCGTTTATTCCACGCAATAGTTAGATTTTTAACCACACTTAACACTGAGAAATAAGATATAGCCTTCACTGGGGTAACTTTTGAGTTTCTTATCACACTCCCGAACCAAGGAACAGCTATAACATAATAGTGTAGTAAAATCTTTGAATTTTAGAGTTATACCAGAACTTGGAACATACGTAGCTCAGGAATTCTTAATTTTCTGTAGTTATGTGAACATCTGAAAATCCAGTGAAAGCCATGAACCTTTATTTAGGCACACACAATTTTACATAGTTTCCGGGGGCTTAGAGACTCCCCCTCTGTGAAGTCCATCCATGGCGCTCAGAGTAAGAAACTATATACTAAGACAGCATTTGCCACTTAAGGATAAGGAAGCTACCTATGTGCTGTGGCTCACGCCTGCAATCCCAGGAACTCTGGAGGCAGAGGCAGGAGGCTTGCAAGTTCCAGGCCAAAGGCAGCCTGTGTAACATAGTGAAACTCTGACTCAAGATAAAAAATAAAAATGGGTTTGGGGGTGCAGCTCAGTGGCAGAGCATTTACAAAGTATTGCAAGGCCCTCGTATTCAACCCTTAAGTGCCACAAAAGAAAAAAAACATATATATATATATATATATATATATATATATATATATATTAGGGGGACAAGGAAGCGAAGGATGAGGACCTATGTAAACTAATCTCTCTAAAGGTTTTGCTCCAATTGAAATCTGATCAAAATAACACTTAAATGAGAAAATGAAGATATAAAATTTTAGAGGTAAAGTTTAAGGTACCACATGACATAAAAAATAAATTTAAGTCAGGTATGGTGGCACACACCTATAATACCAGCACTTGAGAGGCAGAAGTTGGAGGACCATCAGTTTGAGGCCAGCCTGGGCTACATAATGAAACTGTCTCAAGAAAGCAATTATTTAATTAATTAAGAAAAACCTCTATGAATAAAGTTTAAGAATCTAGAGTCAGTACTAATACGTGGGCCTGCATATGTTAATGGACTGTTATTTTTAAGTGATATATTCAGAGAAGGATAAAGCCCCTTTTTTCCCCTATACTTAGGGGTTGAACCCAAGACTTTCCAAATGCTAGGCAAGTGCTCCACCACTGGGGTTGCAACCCCCAACACCTTTTTTATTGTTTATCTTGAATCAAGGTCTTGCTAAATTGCACAGGCTGCCTCTGGCCTTGAATTCGCGATCCTCCTGCCTCAGCCTCCCAAGAAACTGGGATTATAGGCATGCACCACGATGCCCAGCAGATGATGAAGCCCTTTATAATCGGCTAAATTTAGTATGTCTACAGCCATATCACCCTGGCATCTGATCCTGTCTAATCTCCAAAGCTAAGTAGGGTCGGACCTTGTTAGTCCTTGTTAGTCTTTCACTTCATACAGTCATGTATTTTAACAAGGCCACATCTGCCTTTCTATTAGTTTCTCTGGAAACTGTACATATCAGTTTAGTTATATTTTCTTTCCATTATAAAGAAGGTGTACAAAGGCACTGTTCAATTGCTTGCTTGTTTGTTTGTGGAGATAATTTAATGTGGACCCACTTACACCTGAGAAAATTCTCATGAGTCTTGTTGTTAAGCTTTTTGAAATGCAATTTGAAGATTTTTACATTGCTCAAACTGGTTGTTTCCATGTTGTCTACATTGGAATGGTTTCCCTGGGTGACCTTTTGTTAGGGTCTGCCTAGGAATGTCCCCTGCTGAGACTGCTTTAGAGCAATGTAGCTAAAGATCAAGTACTTCCCATAAATGCACCTGGGTACCAAATCCCATTCCCCACAGAGTCCTGGGAAGGCTAGGAATCAACAGACTCCAGGAATCAGCATCACTGATAGGCTTCCATAAAACTTCTCTGTCCTTGATTATAAGAAATCCACTGAGCTCTGACAGACCCTATCAACCTTAAGTAAATGTTGCCATTGGAAAGGGCGAGCACAGATCCTGGTGAGAATATTGGTGCCAATAGATTGAAAGCCATGGAAACTGAAAAGGGCCTAATATAAGCAGAGACAACTGCTATTTATTTATTCACTTTGATCAGCCTGCTTAACCAAGAATTACTAAGAGACTGGGGGCTCTAAAAAGAACAGATCTGTAAAATTAAAAACCACTTGTGTTTTCTGAATGTGATGCAACAGATATCGAAACTTCTTTGCCACCTGCTTCTTCTTTGGAGTCAAACTGTGGCTCCAAGAGTAGGAAATTCTTGAAGTGGCACTTGAAGTTGTTATATCCAGGGACATAAACACTTAGAATCCCCAATCTTCACCTGCAGGAGCATACACTTGATAAAGGAGCCTACCCACCTTTCTTCAGGGATATGACACAAGTTGACTGTTGGTTTTGCCTTCATTCATTCAAGCAAAAGGATGATTTGGTCCACAAAAGAATGAATAGATGTGGAATCAGTTAACTAGGAAAATTATTCAATTTATCTTATCTTATTTATTTATTTATTTACTTTTTGCAGTACTAGGAGCCTGAACTCAGGGCCTCACACATGCTTGGAAAGCACTCTACCACTAAGCTACACACCTAGCCCCTTTTCTACTTTTTGAGACAGGGTCTCACTAAATTACAGAGGCTGCCTCTGGCCTTGAACTTCCATCCTCCTCTGCCTCCTGAGTCACTGGGATTATAGGTATGTGGCACCATGCCTGACCAGTTCTTCAATTTTAAATTTTTCAAAAGAAAGTGTATAAATTTAGAATATTTATTTCATGGATGTTGACTATTCTTTTGCATAATAGCCCTGACATGTGGCTTATGACTGGCTACCAAGTGCAAGAATGGTAGACATGCAAACAATCCTGCATACAGGATAAATGTCATCACACCACACTCTGGTTTTTGTCAGTGGCCTGGCAAGTACTGTAGCCAAGTTAGAATCAAAGCACAGGCAGCCTGTACTTAAAAGTTTCCACAAGGTCACACTCTGGCCACCTGTCCTCTCCTTGTGATACAATGGTGCAATGATTATGGGGGCACATGCTAGAGGCATACCCACCTCTGAAGGTTATTGTGAGGATTAAGTAAAATAATGTATACATATAGCACTTAAAACAGCACCTGACATGTACAAGTGCCATATAAATAATTAGCTATTCTTACTGGATTTTTCCCAGTTCTCTAAGAGCCAAGGTACATGGTTTCATTTCAGGAATATACTCAGGAGAGACATAAACTTATTTCTCATCTCTCTTCTTCACTGCATGGGTAAAGGGTGAAGAAGAAGGTGAATCTTAGATGGTATTGATAAGAATCAAAGCTTCGTACAACAGAGACTTTATTCCAGCAGGGAGAACTCTACTCTTCCCCCTCTGCCCCTGCCCATGCTTCATACAGGCTACAGGTTTCACTATTAATGAGCCAGCCTCTGTCCAAGATTTCCCCAGTCTTTCTCTGGGATAAAATGAAGATGCAAATCAACTACTCCTTTTTTGAGCTGAGATAATTCCTCAGAAACCAAATCCATGAAATCCCCAGTACCTTAGCATTAAGGCATTATGATACAGAGCATTTATAAGGCAATTTCATCAGGCTACCCATCAGCTGATCACCTGGGAGAAATGACGAGTTACTAGGGGAAATAGGCTGAGAAAGCAAGGCTGCAGTGGATATGAGAGCCAAATCCTTCTGTTGCTTCATGGGGTCCATGGTAAGACCCTGTTGCCAGCCCAAGTATGGTTCCTAGATGCTAACAATTGAGTCTCCCAAAGAAATTGGGCAAATAGCAATCAGACTGGTGAAGGACCAAATGTAGGCAAACTTGTAGGATCGAGACAGAGTCTATAATTGTGGCCAAGCAGCCTGCACATGGCTCAGTGTTTGACACACGGATTGCACAATCAGAAAGAGCTAGGTGTGAATCCTTGGTCTGCAGCTACTTGCTATGTGACCTTGAAAAGTTATTTAATGTATATTATCTCAATTTACTCATCTGTAAAATAAGATAGTAAAACCTATACTAGAAGATTATAGTAAGGCTCAAATGAAATAATGTAGCTGTGGTAATTACCTTTTGTTGTTGTTAGGTGCCGTCAAGTCATGTATGACTCATAGTGACCTTCACAGGACTTTTGATGGCTGATTGTTTGGGGGATTGCTTTAGGAGTGGATTGCCATATCCTTTTCCATTTTTGCTGTGCTGGGGATTGAACCTGGGTCCTCAGAGACTGTGGAGCAGTGCTCTACCAACTGAGCTAAACTCCAGCCCCAATTACCCTTTAGTTGCCTCAAAACCTGAGCATGTAAGCACCCAGTACAATGGCTAAACCAGAAATAGAAGATTCAGTGTTTGGCATCCACTATTTTTTTCCACTTTTTGGTACTGGGTGGCAACCTTTTCTTACCAGCCCAGAGCACTCACTAAACCATGTGGCCCCTTGAATATTCGTTCTGCCAGTGCACTTCCCATGTGGCTGACCACCAAGTGTATCAATATTTTGTTCTGGCAGATAAGGCTTGTCAATGTAGCAGCCTTGACTTGGGTGCACAAATCAAACCTCAGTGGCAGCTGTGCTCAATTCCATCTCCAGGTTCATACCTTTGCATGGAATCACCCTTCCCCAGCCATACTCTTTTCATTTGTACAAAGAGAGGGTTGGAAAGATCATTTCTAAAGGCCCTGAAACTGATATTCTAGGTTCCTATGCGTTTATACCTAGAGATAAAAGTATGTACAAACATCATGTTCTTGTGATTTTCTGAAGAAGTGATAGAGACAAAGATAGGGAAGGAAGTGCCTCAGTCATGGGGTTCACTGAAGCAGTGATGAGTTCAACCCTTAGGAATTAAATATGGGAGAGAAAAGAATTACAGAAGTTTCACAGGAAGTTCTAAGCAAGGAATAAGGAAAGGGGGATAGGAGAGTGAATGACCCAACCTCAATTAGTTTCACTGAAGACAAGAGATGAATGAGGGTGGTGGGATATTTCCCTCGCTCCACTTGTCTCATCCACTGATACGGTGGGCCCCATTGACCTGGGCCACTTCTGCCATAAACAGCTCGCAGACTGCCACTGTGGATTAACAACAACTGGCCACAGCCAAGGGGTTGTTAGGGAAGAAACGACACTCCATGCACCAAGGCCAATTAGAATGCAAGTTTACCCACTATAGCTCTTGGCATGAAGTAAGAAACAGATTTGTTTGAACAGAGCAGTCTTTCTATTTGCAATCATACCACCGTGTGCTGTGATCCTATTAATTCTTACAAGCAAAGCAGCTCTGTGGGGCTTGCTGGTTCTACATGTGCACACACACATACACACACACGAACCTCCAAGAACACTCAAAATGGTATTATGGAAGCAGTAGGTGGTAGTCCTCTACTTCCCAACTCAGGAAGAATTCAGGGATCAGGGGCTACCTTCTGCTGAAAGCAAAACCATGGTCCTGAATACTCTTTGGGGAAAAAAATTACCTGTTTTGAGGTTGATGGAAAGAATCAGATCTGCATTTCACCAAGTGTAGGGCAGGCAGAAGCCCTAGTTTAGGCATGAACTGGAGGCAACATTGCAAGGATAAGAGCATGGGCTCTAGAGCCAAATTTTCTGGGCTTTCTTTTGGACTTGGGTACTTATTAGCTCTGTAACCTTGGTCCAATTACTTAAACTTTCTTGGCCTCAGTTTCCTCATATGTAAATCACAGGTAATAAGAGAGCCTACCTGATAGAACTGTAGAGAAAATTGAATAACCTAATATTTATAAAGCAGTCATAACAGTGCCTAGGATAGTAAGTGCTATATAGTCATTTATTAGACAAAATAAATAATCTTTATCTGTTTGGCACTGCCTACATTATCTCAAGGTCAATGGTAATTCTGTTGCTCTTCTTCTTTATTAAAAATCTGCAGCCCACTTGCAGAGTGAAAGCGCTAATGGCCATAATCAGTAAAAAGGGTTTTAAATGGCTTTACATCACTTTGAAATCCATGACCAAGCTTAGGGAATGTTCTGATCCAAATTATAAATCCAGAAAAATGCATCTCACATAAGTCAATTGTATTACTTAGGGTGGGATAACTTCTAGAAAAAACAGAATCAAATACGTAATGCAATAATAGAAGTTTCTTTCCTACGCATTTAAAAGCCCAAATGGGTGTTCCTATTAGGCAGTCAGCTCTCTTCTAAACAGTAAATCAGGGACTCAGTTTCCATCTACTTTGTGATCCCATCATTTTCAAAAGATGATATCCTAGTCACTATGCTCCTATGCATCAGACCAATGAGAAGGAAAAATAGGGTGAAGAATATGCACATGATTGGCCTGGAAGTGATACACATCTTTCATTCACATGCCACTGGCAAGAACTAATCACATGACCCCCTCCAGCTACAATAAAGGCCAGGAAATACAGTCCCAGGCTGGACAGATGCTTTCCAGTGACTACTTTATACACTGGAAGGTAAACATGAATATTGTTGGTCACTTGCCCATCTCTACCATAGCCTCCAGGGCAACAAGGTTGAAAATGACAGAGTAAGGGTGAGATAAGACCCTGAGATGCCAAATAACAGGGGCTGTCTTTTATTCTTTGATTCTCACAACCCTACACAGGGGCTATTTCTTTGTGGGAAACAAAGAAACAAAGTGGACAACGTACAAGTAGAGAGCCAAATTCTTTTTTCTTGTGAATATTTGTGCCTTTGTATGTTCCTATGTGAAGGACATGCATGTTCATGTATGGCTATGTACCTATATGTATGTTTGTTATATAGGTGTCCTTGCATATGTGCATATATGTGCATTTTGTATGAATGTGCGTACATATATGTGCCTTAATTTATGTGATGTGTATATATGTGTATAAGTTTGTCCAATGTTTATATTTACATATGCAAGTGTATGTACACATGTATATGTGTATCTGTATGTTTCTGTGCACACATGTATTCATGTTTGTACATCTATGAATGTGTGCATGTATATGTGCATATATATAAGCTGTGAATGTGTGCATTCTTATAGATTTGTGTTTGTATAAATGCATACATATTTACATAAGTAAATGTGTATACATTTCATGTGCATGCATGCATATGTGTATATGTGTGTTTATGTGTATGCATTTCCACATAATTTTGTTGTTGTTGTTGTTGTTAGGTGCCGTCAAGTTGGTGTCCTATTCATAGCAAGCCTATGTACAACAGACAAAACACTATTATCAGTGCTTCTCTGCTATTCATGGGGTTTTCAATGCTTTTTTAGGAGTGGGTTGCCGGTTCCTTCTCCCAAGCCTACAGTATCTGGTGTTCCCAGGCAGTCTCCCATCCAAGTACTAACGAGGCCTGACCCTGCTTATCTTCCGAGATCTGACAGGATTGGATGCCACAGTGGTATGGCTGCAGACTTCCACATAATAGATGTGCATATATATATGACACAAATTTCATGAAATAATATTTACATTCATAACATTCAATTCATATGTTTCATTCATTGTTATCTTACTGATGAAATGTCCAAATAATGACTACCTGAATGGTTTTTATAATCTATTAATGGGTTGCAACCACAATGTGAAAAATACTGATAGAATATAATGATAGCAAAAATTTGCTAAACCCTAGCTGTATATCAAGCACTTTACATGTATTATTTCATTTAACATGCATAGCAATCCCCTCAGGTACACACTATTATTAGTTCCATTTTATGGATGAGGAAACAGTCATAACAGGGTTGACTAACCTGCCACAATCCAGAGTCAGAATTAATACATTAATAATGGTCACTAATCAGAGCCAGAATTTGAAGCCAGAGTGACTCCAATACCCTGGCTCATAGCCAATAGTTTATACTGCCCTGCCACTTATTTGTAATAAGGCCTCTCTAATGCCCCTGGTCCTGGTTATTGTTGAAAGTGTATCTCTCTCCAATACTTCCCCATGTTATTTTGCTCCCTCCAGTGTCTGCAGCAGGGGCCATAGCTGCCAGCCTCCCTATCATTGGCTATGATTACTCAAGAGAATCTGGCACCACTTAGTCAGTGGACACAGATGTAGCAGAATCAGATGCAACTGTAAGATGTAATCATTATTCTCTAGCAAGTTTCATTATCATGATTTTTCCAGTAATGATGTCCCCAAGTCTTTGGGCCCCAGTCAACCACAGGAATTGGGAGATGGACCCCAGCAAATCAAAGTGACTGAAACTTCTGGCATGTCTGATTGCACTGTGGACATAAATCAATGGCCTACATAATTTTTGTGTCTTATTTTGATATGTACTTAATGAACATAATAATAACTGCAATCTTTATTAAGCCCTCCTTGGGGATTTCCCTTAGTTTTCATACTTGGCAACTGAACTTTTCTCTGTGTCTTTTTATACTTGTCTTTGATTTTTTTGCAATTGTTTTCACTTTCCATCTCCTACTTTAGATCATAAGCAACTCAAGCCCCAAACCATCCATCTCCTTTCCTGGGTGTTCCCCAGCCAGTGAAGGGAAGTGCTGTGCATACAAATGCTCGCACACAGGTGTGCCTCACTCATTCACATACTGAGCGCTTCCATGGCATCTGGCACTGTGCTGGCAACTGCAGATACAGACAGCCAAAAACACCCAGCCCCTGCCATTAAGGAGCTAGTACAACTGGCACTCTAGAATATGTCTACAAGTCAGTCCCATTTGGCTTGACCTTGAGGCAAGCACTCCTTTGCCCCCCATGGGGAAGAAAGGATAACACCCCCAACTTCTCTTGATAATTCTCCACTAATATAAATTCTTTCTTCAAAGACCCTCAGACTCTCAAAAAGGCCCATTCTTCTACTTCTCTAGGTTGGATGGGATGGTGAAAGCAATTTTACTGCCTCTTTGCAAAACTGAAAAAGCACATTTGATAACTCCATGGCTGGTCCCTTGAGACAAAGGAGTACCTGAAAGGTGGCTATGAAGGGCATGGGCTCTAGAATCATTACCTGGATTCAACTCTTGATCCCTGCACTCACTGCTTGCATGATTTCAGATAATTTACTTATCATCACCCTACTTTATTGATTTGTGCCTTCTTTAAGACATTGTGGTTTAAATAACTCCAACCACTTAAACTCCAAGCACTTAGAAACATGTCTGGTGTTTAATAATCAAAAGTTTTCATCATTCTTCATTCACTTAGCACCATTGTTTCCAGTTTGGAGCTTTAGCAAAAGTTTCAAGGCCACAGAAAAAGTCCCATCATGCATCCTACCTCATTTTATCCAATGTGGCTGGAGCAGAGTGAGAAAGGAAGGGAGTAAGAGGAGATGAGGCTTAAAGGTCAGAAGAGCCAAAACCATGTAGGGCCTCTTGGAGCATGACAAGATATATGGGTTTTATCTCAAATGTAATCAGAAGTGGTTGGAGCAATAAAGTGACATGATCTATTTTACATTTATAAAGGATTATTCAACCAGAGAAGGACCTGGCAACCTGTACCTGAAACAATCATCCATTGAAAACCCTATGAAGAGAAGAGAAACACTGACAGTACAGAACATGGCACAGTGGCAGGGAGTGATTCATTCTGTTGTACATGGGGTCACTAAGAGTCGGACCTGACTCAACAGCACCTAACAACAACAACAGCAACAAAGGATCGCTCAAGCTGCTGTTGGAGAAAGAATGATTGTAGGGAGCAAGAGTGGCCACATAAAGTGGCCAAAGAGACAAGTTAGGAGGCTAGGGCTGGAGTTCAGTTTAGGGATTATACATACAAAATACTGTAAGAGGATATATATTCATGTATGTAATAATATTCTACATGGTACCGACAATTAGATTTGGTGGTGAATGTTACATTTGTGCACACACACACACACACATATTCTCTGTGAGTCACAATTGAAAAAAGGAGACATATACACTATACCAAAAGAACATCTTATCATTCAATTTGGAGTAGATAGTGGCAGTTAACTGCTGGAGAAAACAATTCTAAAGGGATTTAAACAAGGAATCCTGAAGGAAACAGGCTTGGAGGGATATTCAGGGAGAATTAAGACCATGTTCTATGATATATGATGATGATGGGGCCAGCGATGATGTTGATAATGGATATAGTTTGTGTTGTTTGTTGTTGTTAGGTGCCGTCGAGTAAGTATCCAACTCATAGCAACCCTCATAGGGTTTTCAATGGCAGGCTGTTTCAGGATTGCCTTGGGAGTGGATTGCCAGGTCCTTCTCCCAGTTTTGCGGTGCTGGGAATTGAACTCAGGACCTCAGAGACTGCAGCGCAGTGCTCTACCAACTGAGCTCAATCCCAGCCCGGGATATAGTTTGTAGATATGTAATAATCTGACAGTGGCTGGATGGAAAAAGTTACCACTCAATGAGAAAATGAAGAGCATGAAGAATATGGTGAGTACTCCCAGCCCTGCCCAGCCCAAGAAGGGAGATAGTTTAGGCCTTGAATTATTTATGATCTAAAAAGCTTTATACATGGGGAGACTGTTCTTTGAAAAGATGGAACAGTCGATTGATCATTGGAGGTAAAGCATTTATTCTAACCAGACCCTACATAATTATCAAATTGTCAGCAGCCTCAGACACTGATAATCAGAGTTACTTACTCTGAAGAGGGTGACCTAGCAGACAATCCACCACCTGGTTAATACTCAGTACAATGGTATAGATAGCAGCAAGCAGCAAGTTGCATGGGAGAACAAAAACACGTTTTCAAGTCACAAAGACACGAGCTTTGATTCTGGCTCATCTGCTTATTGGCAACATGACCTTACCATTTCCTCATCTGTAAAATAGTGAAGATACAACAATCATAAGATTTTTGTAAACATGACACAAGCTACTACATGAAAAGTATTCAGTGCATTTTGATCATGAAAGTTAGCATTTGTTGAACACTGAGTTTAGTGATTTATTTATGTATCCATTCATTCAAATATTTGAGTGCTATCTAAGGGCCTGATATTATGCTTGGTGCTTGGTATATAGCAGTGAACAACTTTTCACTATTATCTTATTTGATTTAATACACAAAACAAATGTGTATAGAAGATATTTATTATCCCCATTCTATATGGAAGGAAAGAAAGAGGCTTAGAAAATTTAAATCACTCCAAAGCCACTTTCACCAGTATTTATGGATAATCAACTTTGTGTTTTTCTCATAGCAAGCACTGTCAGGGCAGGGAACCGCCCTAATCTCACCTTGATTCCAACACCCACAAGCTTCCCAGTGAATAATAGCTCAATAGCTGCTATTTTTCCTTTCCTTCTCTATGGCAGCTTTGCATATTTGCAAAATATGACCAAACCAAACAAACAAAGAGAACAAAAAAACAAAAAGAAAATGTCATGTTGAGGGCACAGACAAGGCGTTGGATTCTGTTCAAAGGAGGTGCTGGTCCCAGGGCACTGTGTTCTAGTCACAGAGACCCTGGTCAACACTGGATTCTGCTGTGGGCCTTCTGATAAGTAAGATAGTTCACAAACTGTAACTAATATGATCCAGCTCACCATAATGGCAAGGGATGTGGTAGACACAGACAGCACACAGATCTCTCTTTAAGGAAGGACTTGTACCCACCTGCAGGAAAGTGGTGGGCACAGAGCTTCCAGCTGTCAGCTCCTTCAGGATCTGCCTCAGTGGAAGTACCACCTGGCCTGAGATAACACCTACAGAGAGCAATGTGCTTTCCCAAGGCTGCCATCATCTAGTGACTGAGAAAAGTTGGTAAGGGATGATGGGTTAAAAGGGCCTGGCAATTTTAGCCTGTTTTGAGGAAACCACGAAGGGCAACCCTGTTTCTGAGTTCCTCATGAGGTTAGCCAGAGCTTAATCAAGACTACATTTCCTTTCAACTACTTCCTCTACTCAATCATGCCTCCTTTCACAGGGGTTCATCCCTAAAATTATTCTGTACTCTAAACTCCATCTTACTATCTGCTTCCAGAAAACTCAACATTGCAGAAATTGGTGCTAGGCATAATTCAGAGAGATAAGTGACAAGATAGGTCTTCAAAACTGAATCACTCACTACTACGCTGGCAGTGAGGATGCCCTTACTAGTGATATGTGGAGCACAGACAGCTCCTGGCCCAAAGTGGTGTTCCAATCATTAAAAGTTTTACCAGAATAAAGAAGATGGCCCCATGCATAGAGAGGAAGGCACTAGAAAGCTATATGTATCAAGATATCATGGAGAAAATAGAATCCTGTGAGTCTGCAGAAATGACCCATCTAGTAAGAGTTAGATCTCCATTCCATTTCTAGAAGACAATTCAGAAATCTCTACCCAAAAGGCACCATATTGTTCCCTCAGTATCTTCCCCCAGTACCTCTCCTGGTAACCAGGCCTATCACTAGGGTGAAGTTGCATCATAATCCAGCTGGAAATGTGCCGGACTTCATGAGCAAGAAAAAGGATTACACACAAGAAGCTATAAGAACTATCTAGAATGCACCAGCAGGAGCTCAACAAGTAGTATATCAGACTGGATTCTGAGGAGATTTGATAAAAGGGAGGTGGATAATAACATTGGATATGGAAGAGTCCATTAACCTATGAGTGTTATCCAGAGATGCAGGATTTTACACATCGGTGAGGATCTCAGGAGATGGTGTGAACTTTCTAGTGAAATGGCCCCTAAATTCATGGAAAGGGCGATGGCCCATACCAAGAAAAGTTGAAATGCCAAAGCATATGGTGGAAAATAAAGATGAAAGGCTCAGAGAAATAGACATGGTAGGATGTATCTACTTCATAAAGCTGAGAGACTTATCTGAATATTATGTTCCATAGGATGGACCTAGGATCATACCATGTACCAAGGCCATAGGGAATGCTCTGATGAGAGTGGTACTAATATCACTAGGATTTTCAGACTAAGACTGATGTAAGAAAGTCGGTCACAAAGCTTAGATTACTGATATCAACGTGAGTGAAAAGATGACAAAACTACAGAGGCCAAGTTGTTGTTGTTGTTAGGTGCTATTGAGTCAGTGTCCGACTCATACCAATCCTATGTACAACAGCCAAAACACTATTGTCAGTGCTTCTCTGCTGTTCATAGGGTTTTCAATGGCAGATTTGTTTTTTTGGGGAGTGGGTTGCCGGGTCTGTCTCCCAAGCCTACAGCACCTGGTGTTCTCAGGTGGTCTCCCGTCCAAGTACTAATCAGGCCCAACCCTGCTTAAGTTCTGAGATCTGATGGGATCAGATGCCACAATGATATGACTATAGGCAGAGGCCAAGTTGTAGAGCTTAAATACCAGAGGCTACAAAGTCACGACTGCCACAACGACTGGCAAGGTCAGAGTGGCAGCCAATGAGATTTGATCCATAAGAGTGTTATGGAGATGGTTAATAGAATGTAAAATATTTACTGGCAAAACAGATGGGCAGTCAACCAGAGTACTACTCAGTTTTGTACCAGCCGAAAAAAATTAAGATTGGATGACTGGGCACTAAGGAAAGTCACTCTAGTAAAAACGTGTGATTACTGCCTCAATTTCTAAAATTAAACCAGTATTTTTTATTAGATCCATTGAATACAATGGCTGGGTCCACAGGAGGAAGGTCTCTGCAGAGTCATGGCAAGTATACATGGTAATGATTTACCTCAGTCCTTTCCCAAAGAGACTTACAGCCATGGATGCAGATAAAACTATACTGGGGCAGGGGAGAAAGATCCAGATATTTCAAGAATTCCTGGACCATGATGCTGAACTGACATTGTTATCCAGAGATCAAAAGTATCATTTCCATGTCCACTATAGAGTGAAAAATAGAAAGGCTAGGTAATAAATGAAATCTTGGCCAGAGAATAGCTTATGGTGGATTCATAAGATATATAGATCCACAAGATCATCCCTACCTTGTCTAAATATATAACTAAGATTGACATATTTAGCAGTTAAAGCAATGATCATATTGAGTCCTTGGACTATGGAATAAGAGCTATCATGTGAATCAGGGCAAATGGAAATATCTGAACCTGCTCCTATATCAAGACAAGATAGTATAATGAAACCCACCATACTGTGTGCAATTTTTAAAAAATAGTACACCTCATAAGTGTTTATAATTATTCACACATGGTAATCAAAATATGTTTGTATATTGTTTAAAGGGATAAAAATGTTAACTTGTTTTTAATAATTGCTCACTGTATATATGAACTGAATTATCACTCTGTACCCCATAAATATGTAGAATAAAAATACTGTATCACAAGAGGTGGAAGCAGAAGACAGATATTAGTGCTGCTTTTAAAAATCTAACAGATGCAGGTGTCATGGTCCCCATCATATGTCCATTGAATTCATCAGACCAGCCTTGCTGAAATCCAATGATTCCTGAAGGATAACTATAGATTACATCAACCTCAACCAAATAGTAATTCCCAATTGTGATGACTTTATCAGATGTGGATCTTTTAAAATTCTCATTTTTTTAGACAAGGTGTCACCATATAGCCCAGGCTAGCCTTGAACTTGTTATGTAGCCCAGAATGGCCTCAAACTCATGATCCTACTATCTCCACATCCCAAGTGCTAGGATTACAGACATGTCCCTACCATGCCTGACCCAGATATGGCTTTTTGCTAGGACATTTTTCATAATATAATGTAAAGAAGTCTGGACCATTTGGATATCTGCAGAATATTACTCTGATCTATTTTATCAATGACATTATAGTAATCTGAATGGATGAGCAAGAGACACCAAGTATGTTTGGAGGCTTTGGTAAGATGCATATGCTTCAATGTGTAAAAAATAAACTCTACAAAGATTTAAAGTCTGCTATTACTATAAAACTTTTTAGAGTTCCAGCAGTCACAAGTGCACTGGCACATCACTGCCAAAGTAAAGTACAAATTACTATATTTTACATCTCCTATTACGAAGAAGAAAACAAAAATATCTGATGAGCCTCTTTGATTTCTGTGGAAATACATTTCATACCCAGGAATATAACTCATATATGAGATGATATGGAAGGCTTCCACCTTTGAGTGTGGCTCAGAGTAGGAAAGGGTTTTATATCAGGTCTGCACTGTTGGTGCAAGCAACCCTGCATCTTGACCATATGATAGTAGACACTATGGTAATTTTTGGAGTTATCAATGGTGAGAAATGCCACCATGTACCAGTTTTGGCAAGTCCCAGCCACAAAGCTAAGCCACATGGATTCTGGAGAAAGACAATGACAATAGCAGTAAGGAACAAACGAAAACTTCACAGTGTGCTACTGGGTCCTAGTAAAGACAGAATGTCTGAATATTAGATACTAAGAATCCAAGAGTCCAGGACTTTTACCCTCTTTCTCCTATGGGCTAGGATCTAATAGATGCACCAAGTTCCACAATTCAAACATCCAGAGGCCAATCAACAATTCATAATAAAATGGAAGTGGTGCCGGGCACGGTGGCGCAAACCTGTAATCCCAGCGGCTTGGGAAGCGAAGGCCAGAGGATCTCAAGTTCGAGGCCAGGGGCAGTCTGCATAACTTAGTGAGACTCTGTTTCAAAAAGTAAAAAAATGGGCTGGGGGTGCAGCTCGGTGGTCCAGCATTTGCAGAGCATGCAAGCACGAGGCCCTGGGTTCAATCCCCAGGATGGCAAAAAAGAAAAAAAAAAAAAAAAGGAAGTGGTATGTCTCAGACTAATCATGACTGGGACCAGTAGGCCAGATCTCTATGGTATCCAGCAATGTTGACCCTGGGTCCTCTATCAGCTGATGTTTTGACCATGTTACCAGATGATAGATGAAGAAAAAGCCTGAGCTTGGTTTATGGACCTATAGACAGCCATATGTGGGTGTATGTGGGTGCTAACCAAAGACTGACTGCACCAGCAATACAGCCTTACTTAAAGATGGTCTTGGAAAACAGTGCAAGGAAAATTCCTCTCAATTGGCAGAGTTTTGAAGAATGAACCTGGCCACTTACTTCCTGTAGAGAAAGTGGTAGTCAGGCCAGTTGAGTAAGGAGCCTTGAAAGAGAAATGCTAGTTAGTATAAAAGGGACAAGGAGGCAATGTCACAATGAAACCCATGTCATAATGAAACCCATTAAATTGTACATTAAAAATTTCCAATAAAAAAGGAGGACAAGGAGTTAAGGATATGGGGTTTATGCATGGGTAGATAGGACTGAGAATAACATTTGAAAATGTTTTATCACACATCAACACCTACCAGAATGCTACTACCATGGAGGAGGCATTGAACAGTCAGGGTGCAAAATGACTCAGCCAGTTGACCTTAGTCACCCTTTATAATCAGGTATCTCTAGACTGGCATAATGAGCACAGGAATGGGGTGGCCGTGGTGGCAAAAATGAAGGTTCCATGTAGGTCCAACAGCATGGACTCCCACTTAAGAAGGTTGATTTAATTATTTTTGCCTCTGAATGATCAACTTGTTAGCAAGAAAGACTAACACTGAGTCCTCACTCTAGCACTATTCCTTAGAGAGTCCTACCGGTCATTTGGTAGGAAACTGACCAGACTGAGGCTTCCTTATGCGGGAATATCAGTAGCATATTCTCACAGGAATAATATGAATTCACCTTTTCTGTCTACAGGACCATAGTTAACACTACTATCTGAATGCTTACAGAGTATTTGATTCATCAGCAAGGGATTCCCACACAAACTTCCATCAGACCGCAGGACTCACTTTATAGCCCAACATGTATGTAAATAGGCCCATATCCATAGACTCCACTGGTTGTATAATACTTAGAATCTGCTGGCTGCACAGAGTGCTGGAATGGCTTCCTGAAGGCACAGTAGAACATTAGCTCAGAGGAAACATTTGGTGAGGGTGGGGAAATATCTTTCAGGGTGTCATAAACTGAATTGAATCAGAGGCTTCTATTTGATACTGTGACCCCCAATAGAAAGAATACTAAGGTCTGCTGGGTGTTGTGGCACATGCCTGTAATCCTAGCAACTTAAGAGCCTGAGGCAGGAGGATCATGAGTTCTAGGCCAGAGAAAGCCTGCGTAACTTATCAAGACCCTGTCTCTGAATAAATAAATAAATAAATAACATACATACATACATACATACATACATACATATATACATATATACATGCATGCATACATACATAAGTGAGTAAGCTTTTAAAAAGAAAGAATACAGAGGTCTGAAAACCATAGTGGAAACAAACATGACCCACTGGTTATGGGCTTGTGTGTCTTCCACAATTCAAACATTGAAGTCCTAATCTCCGGTACTAAAAGAATATGACCATATTTGGAGAGAGGGTCTTTTAAGAAGTAATTACATTAAAATGAGCTCATTAGAGTTGGCCCTAATCCAATATGACTAATATCCTTATAAAAAGAGGAAATTTGGACACAGATACATCCGGAGGGAAGATGATGTGAAGATGGGAGAAGATGACCATCCACAAGTCAAGGAGAGAGGCCTGGGATAGAACTGTCCCTCACTGCCCCCAGAAGGACCCAACCATGCTGACACCTGCATCTCAAACTTCCAGCTTCCAGAGCTATTAAAAATTAATTTCTGTTGTTTAAGCTATCAGCCTGAGATACTTTGTTACAGAAGTTCTAGCCTACTAATATGCCACTTATCATCACCAGACCCATTGGAATACTCTGTGATTTGCATGCCTGAAATTCTGAGCTCTATTGGGCTAGAGGCTGTGATCCTCCACATGGAAAAACCTACTCCAGGAGAAACTATACAAGCTGCTTTGAATTACAAGCTACACCTGCCACTTGGACATTTTCAACATCTTACTTCCAGTGACAAGCAGGCAGAGTCACAGTCTTGACAAAAGCTATTGACCTTCGTCATTAGGAAGAAATAGTGCTGCTGTCAAACAAAGGTATAGAATCCAGGTAATCTACTGGGACACTTCTTAGTACTCTCTTGCCCAAGTGGGACTACAAATGAATAGGTAAGGAGACCTTTGCCTGAGAAGATGTCAAAGTGCTCAGACACAAGAGTCCGAGAGGTGGTAACAGAGTGGGGAGACTCTAGACTGGATAGGGGAGAAGAGGGATAGTATCAACTGTGGTCCTGAAATGAACTTCAGGAGCAGGGCTATAATTCATTCAAATACCCTGTCACATGCCTGTTCCAAGATTTCCCTCAGGAAGAGACTCCCTTGGGTCCTACATGACATGTTCCCTGAATTTCTATGAAGTGAATCTGCATGGCACAATAGATAGACATGGAAAGGTGCTAACCAAGGTCCTCTCCGAGGAAGTACTTGGTGCTCAGTGTCTGGCGGTCAGCAGATAGACTCAGTTGCAGATAGTTGCCTCACTCGATGTGACACTCTTCCCACATCTGGTGACAGAGGGAGGTTGGGCAAAACGGCTGGCCATTTCCACCTGCCAGTGGGCAACTTTCACAGGCAATAATGTCTTTGGAGAGCCTCACCTGATTAGCTGAGATTTTGACAAGCCTGAATTATAGTTCAACTTTGTCCTTTCCCCAGTCTTGCTTTTTCCATTTCTTTCATGGGCATTGATCCATAATAAACATCTTGCACCTTGAAGTTCATTTCAACATCTACTTCTAAAGAACTCAATCTGTGACATTGTAAGGAAGCTATGCCTTCTGAATAACAGCTGACACATTTGGGGATTCTCTGAAAAGAGCTAATTTCAAAATGACAGGTAAGTTCCTTTTAAATATATCAAGACTTGTCATAAGGTATCAGATATAGTAGAATCTATTAAGCTTACTCTGGGTGGCTCCATAAGGCAAAACTAGGTAGGCCCAATGGGAGGGCATTACTAGCAGACAGATTTGGGTTCAATATAGAAAGAAAAGTTCTAGCATTTTGAACTACATGAAACACAAAATGGCCTAGACATGAAATCCTTCCCTGGAGAATATGAAGTGGAAACTGAAAGAGGATTCACAGTGCAACAGCAGCCAAGTTTCTTACACATGGTGGGAGTAGCACAGGCTAGATGATCTCTGAGCTAGTTGCCCACTTGGAGACACCCTGGGGCCATAACATGTCACTCCACTTCTTTTGTATTTTTTTCCCTTTGGCACTTATAAAAATTACAAAGGTAAACTATGCCATCTATAAATGTATAAGAATATGTACAGGCATAAAGTAAACATGAAGGTGTTCTATCTCCTGCACCATCCCAACCCCACTGCCTAGAGATAGTGAGGGTATTTGATATACAACCTCCGAACATGTACCTGATTACCTACTATATTCCAAACACCCCATTATGCTGTAATTTACTTAATGACTTAACCCCCACCCTCAACATTCCTGTGAAATAGGTACTGGCATTCCTGTTTTACAGATGAAGAAACTGAGGCTTAGAGAATATCACATGGCTAGGACCTGTTATGGAAATAAATCCAGGAATCAAAACCAACTCTGGCTCTGACTCTGGGCTCTTAACCATAACACTGTACTGCTGGACGTGAATGGAGAGAGGTGAGCAGTGATAAATGAATATAACCATGACAATTATTTCTTAGTGAAGAACCAATGTTTTTGAAATTTTTCAAATTATCAACAGCCACATAAAACTGACTGTGAATTAAAGGATTTATCACATTCCAGAGACTTCTCAGGTTTCAGGAAGCCACGTGGAATTTCTGCCACCCTGTCCCTTGGGGGTTCATTTCCAGCAGCGATGGCCTCTGGATGATAGGGGATGCTAGGCAAGATGAAAGAGAATAAAAGAGCCCCTCTGCAGCTATCTGCTTCCCAGGCATATTTTGAGACATGAATATCAATGTGAGCTTCCTCTGAGACAAGTAGCTTGATCTGCTGGTCAGTACTTACCTGATAGATAGTATCCTTGCCAATAGCACGGTTGCTAGGAGATAATAACCTTTTACAAATGGCTTAATCAGTAGCCAGTAGCACCTTTACAAGTGGCCTGGTCATGGCTAGTAATTGCCCTTACACATCAGGGCAAAAGGTGCCTCCATATCTGGCTAGGAAGGGGGGTTCCATTTGAGGCAAGTCCCCTCCAACAATAAACAGGAAAACCTATTTTACAATGTAGGAAGGCCAGTGTAAACCAAGGGGTGACAGAAATCTGACACACCTGAAGAAATGACCAAAAAGAGGGGAGGGGTATCTGTCCCTTTAAGGAGATAGGAATAAAAAACCCCAGAACCCTTCCCCTTGATGCAGTGTCCAGTCACCCCCAATTCTCGACTATGTGTATAGTTGTCGGCAGTGTCTAGAAATCTATAATATCCACAATTTGCAGTGTTCACAGTGCTCATCAATATCTGCACATCTCAGGAGTATCCAGAGCAACCAGCGAAAGTCCACGGAAGTCTGCAGTTGCCCACAGATATCCACGGTAATTCACAGATGTTCAACGATGTAAGCAGTATCCAGATACCTGCAGATGTCCACCGTTGCCCAGAGATGTCTACAGTTCCACATAGATATTCAGAGATGCCTGCAGCCTCATTGCTGGACCTACACACTTCCTGATCTCTAACGCAGAAGTTTAAATGCAGCTGCTCACTTGCAGATTCTCACAGCTCAACCTGCCCACTTGCTGACTTCTACCTCAGAAAGCATGTCTTGCTCTCCTTTTGTCTTTCCATCTCCCTTCTCACTCCAATCTAACTCCCCAGCCTACTTGCCCTGCCATTTATGGCACTCTATCTTTTTCCATACTTTATGAGGAAGAACACAGCATCAGGATTGGAAGAAGACTCATTAACAACCTGCGTTATGCAGATGACACAACTCTGCTTGCTGAAAATGAAGAGGATTTAAAACATTTACTGATGAAGATCAAAGAGCATAGCCTTCAATATGGGTTACAACTAAACATCAACAAAACAGAAATCCTTACAACTGGGTCAGCACACAACTTCACAATAATGGAGAAAAGATTGAGGTTGTCCAAGATTTTGCTTTGCTTGGCTCTATAATCAACACCCACGGAAGCAGCAGTCAAGAAATCAAAAGACGCATCGCTCTAGGAAAAGCTGTGGCAAAAGATCTCTTTAGAGTATTGAAAAGCAAAGATGTCCCATTGAAGAAGAAGGTGCGTCTGACTCATGCCATGGTATTTTTCAGTGGCATCATATGGTTGTGAAAGCTGGACACTGAACAAGAGAGACAGAAAAAGAATTGATGCTTTTGAATTGCGGTGCTGGAGACATCTATTGAATAACCATGGACTGACAAAAGAACCAACAGATCTGTCCTAGAAGAAGTACAACCAGAGTGCTCCTTGGAAGCAAAAATGGCCAGACTGCATCTTACATATTTCGGACATGTAGTCAGGAGAGAACAATCCCTGGAGAAGGACATCATGTTTGGGAGAGTGGCAGGTCAACGCAAAAGAGGAAAACCCTCGACCAGATGGATTGACACACTGTCTGCAACAATGGGCTTAAACATATATAAGATGGTTTGCCTGGCACAGAATCGGCAAGTGTTTTGATCTGCTGTACATAGGGTCGCTATGAGTCGGACTTGACTCGACGGCATCTAACAACAACAACAACATTTTTTTCCAAGTCTAAGTAAATTACCCTCTGAGTTCTCTTCTGGGTCCATTTTTAAATTCTTTTACAAACATGACCAAAGATCAAGGTTTGCTGCCAGCTTCCTGGACCCCTGACCCCAGTCTTGATCTCTGCTGGACCCAATTGCTAAAATGAAGATTGGGGGGATTCAAATTAGTCTATTGCACAGGTTGACCAGCCTCTACTTTAGGTTGAGAAACCTTAGCTACACTTTAGAATCCTGGGGAACCTTTTAAAAAATACCTGGGCTAGGCCCCACCCCAAATATTGGGAATTAACTCAGTTTAAAAAAAAAAAAAAAAAAAAAAAAAAAAAAA
>VMDO01024910.1:0-29000 GCA_007922755.1 Pedetes capensis | reverse complement strand
GTCAAGACCATCGGACCTCAACTGAACACCAGCGGCTGTGGCTGTGCCTTTAAGGCTGAGCTGTACCAGCACTTAGCCTGCAGCATTCTATGCTGCAGGCATAGAGCCAGCACTTAAAGGGGTAGAGCCTTGCTCTATAGGGGCTGCCTGCTCCTTGCTCTCCTTAAGGGGAGCACCCCAATAAACCTTCCCTGTTCTTTTCCAACCATCTGAAGGTCTCCCGAAGTCCTTCCTTCCCGACACCGGTCACGTGTTTATGTTGAGGGTTTGGCCCTAACTTTAGCCGGGCGAGAGCCAAAAACCCCAACACAAGTCCAGAGCAATAGTTCTGAAAATGTAGTCCCTAGACTGGCAGCATCAGTTCTACTTGGAAAGGATTAGAGTGCAAATTCTAAGACCTCACTTCAGAACTACTGTTGGAAACCCTGGGCGGGGGCATGGGAGCTTCCAAAATCTGTGACCTCAGTCCCCTAGGTCATCTGATACTCACTTGAGAACCACTACAATAGACGTGTATTGTCAAAACCTCTAGTCACACGAGGCCATTTAACTTTAAATCGTGTACAATTAAATAAAAGAAAGATTCATTTCTGAAGTCACCCTAATTACATTTCAAACACTCAACAGACCAGATCACAAGACCTCACAAATAAGATGACCTCATATCCCAGTCTCAGTTTATACACCTTTCCCTTCATAATTATTAACAGCATTCCCTTTCCACTCTTAAGATATCCTATTTGGATAATAAATTAAATGGTCATACTACCTACAAAGTATAATACAAAACTTTGACTTTATCCTAAGGATAATGGAAGATATTAAAGAATTTTAAGCAAGGACTTGATATTTTTAAAGTGCTTTGCAATAACCCCTCAGCCTTCAGAGAGAATAACAAATAGGAGATTAGTTAGAAGATTGTGACAGTTATGAAAGCAAGAGCAGATGATGTTCATAGTTACCGCATTGTAAGTGGAGAAAAGTGGAAAGAATTGTAAATCATTAAGAAAGGAGAATACATAGTGATTGGGTATATGGAGAGATGAGAGCCAAGTTGACTACATTTTTAGTTTGGTCAAAAATGGCCAAGTAGTGATGTCATTTATGATGATAGGAAGAAGAGGAAAAAGTGGAAGATGAAGGCATCAGTCAATGATGAGTTTTGTTCTGCATATGTTGATGGGAACTGTTGGATATTTGTATCTGGAGCTCAGGAAGGAGGCAAAGATACCAGTCTGAGATTCATTAGAAAGTGCTATTACTCACACAGAATGTATACAGTATGAAGCACAGATAACCTGGAGCAGAGCCCTAAGGAGCATAAACTTTTAGGGCAGGGTACAAAGAGCCAGCAAGGAAGACTAAAATGGAAAGGTCCAAAAGATAGGAGGAAAACCAGGGAGTCCCGTATAGTGGATATAAATGAAGAAAATGTCAAGTAGAATAAAGTCTGCAAATGCTCACTGGGTTCACTGGAGACACTTGGTGAGAGAAGTGTCTCTGGGGCCCATGAGGTTAAAGACTCATATAGTGAAAGGAGTTAGAGGTGAGCAGAGTGGAAGGGGAAATGGAAATAGTAGGTGTAGATGACCCAAATGTGGCTCTAAGAGGAGGGAAGAAATGTAGCAGTTGCTGGAAAATAATTGGAATTGAAGATTCTCTTATTAGTATTTGGGGGTTGAACCCAGGGCCTCATGCATGCCTTGCAGGCACTCTACCACTGAGCTGCACCCCTTGCCCATTTTTTACTTTTTACCTTGGAACGGGATCTTGCTAAATTACACAGGCTGCCTCTGGCCTTGAACCTGCAATCTGCCTGCTTCTGCTTCCTGAGTCCCTGGGATTACAGATATGAACCACCACACATTCAGCTTGATTCTTTTCTTTTAAATATTCTTCCCATGTTTAATTGCTAATTAGACAGGATGGATAAAGAAAGAGCAGTTGAAGATGTGGAAAAAGGTGAATCAAGCGAGACAGATCCAGAGCACAGATGAATGTTATGTTAGTTATCTACTGCTTCATAAGAAATTGCCCCAAAATTTAGCAGCATGAAACAGCAAACATTCATTATTTCACAATTTTCATGGGTCAGAAACCAGGGCTTAGCTTAACTAGATGTTTCTGGCACAATTCTTTCATGAGGTGGCAGTCAGTCTATTTGTTTGGGGTGTGGTCTCATTTGCAGACTCAGCTAGAAGTGGGATCTGTTTCCATGTTTGCTGACAATGGTTGTTATCATCATTCAGTTTTTCATAGATGGTTAGACTGAGAGCCTCAGTTCTTTGTTGGCTGTCAGTCATAAGCCTTCCTTGGAACACAAACCTCTATATAGTGCAACTCATAACCTGCTAACTGGCTTTCTTTGGAGTGGTTAAATGAAAGACACCTCGAGAGTGCCCAAGGCAAAATTCAGAGTCTTTCTGTAACCTAACCTTGGAAGTGACATTGTGTTACTTTTGCTGCAGTCTGTTTATTAGGTGCAAGTCACTACTTTCAACCTTCAAGAGGAGGGGCAAGAATAATCAAGAAGCAAATATCATTGGGAACCATCTTACAGGTGCCTACTACCATGTGATGAACCTTTAAGCATAAAGGGAGACCTCTTGCATAGGATTAGAAAGGAAGGGGGAAGAGTTGGATCCGGATTAGAGTCTGGAGTTGTTTTGTTTAATTGTGGTGAGAATAGAATGAATGCCTTCAGATAGTTTTTGTTTTCTATGCAAAGTAAGACAGTTTTTCTGAGAGTGAAGAAAGAACTGGAGTAATTTGAGGTTTGATAGTAGGTAAGTGAATATTGTGGTTGTCATTAGGTACCCTTGAGTTGGTGTCCAACTCATAGCGACCATACTGTACAAGAGGTGAAACACTATTGTTAGTGTTTCTGTGCTATTCATAGGGTTTTCAATGCCTGCTTTTTGGGAGTGGGTTGCTGGGTCCTTCTCCCAAGCCTGCAGCACCTAGTATTCCCAGGTGGCCTCCCATCCAAGTACTTACCAGGCCCAACCTGCTTAGCTTCCAAGATCTGATGAGATTGGATGCCACAGTGGTACAGCTGCAGGCAAGTAAGTGCATGTTGTTGTTAGGTGCCCTTGAGTCATGTCCTGTTGGGGATTGTTAAAATCTGCCCCATAACTAGGGTCCCTCATAATAGCCTGAGGAACCCCAGGGCCACATCTTACTCACACCTGCCCCTCCAATTGAGTGAGCAAAGATGGCACCTGACCAGCCTGGCTTGCCTTAACTGTCTTAATCCTGATTGGCTATCCTTGGCATTTTCGTTAGATAACTGTCCCTACCTGGCAGTTATGTCAGTTTATCTGCAGTAAATGTCAGGTGTGTGCCCTAATTGGCTAATCCCAGTCATGTGCCCCTCCAGGACCCTATATAAGCAGGGCTCCCGGATCCCCTTGACCCGCTACTACTTCTCCCCCTCCACCACTTCTGACCGTCCCTTAACTGCCAACTGAACCCCATCACCTCCACCAGTGCTCCCTATTCCAGTGGACTCTTCAAGCAAGCTGATGCAGGCAAGACCAGGGGCCCCGAAGTGCCGAAGGCTACAATCAAGCCATGAAGAGCCTCCCAATTCCTCCCATCCCTGGGAAGGAGGGAGGCAGAGAAGGCAAACTGAGAGCGTCAAGGCCAACTGACCTCCAGCCCAAGGGAACACCGGCTGCTGTAGCTGTGCCTTTAAGGATGAGCTGTTCCAGCACTCAGCCTGCAGCATTCCATGCTGCAGGCTTAGAGCCAGCACTTATAGCTCTTGCTTAGGGGTTGCTTGCTTGTTGCACCCCACTTGGGGAGCACCCAATAAACCTTCCTCTCCTGTTTTCCCTGTTGAAGGTCTCCCGAGGTCCTTCATTGGCGCCACCGGCCATTACACCAAACTCAGTTCAGTGGGTCCCCGATACCCACGTGGTATCTGGGCAAGGCTCTGACCTCTGCTGGGCCTGAGCCAAGCCCAGACAGTGTCCAACTTATAATGACCCTTATAGGATTTTCAATGGCTGATTGTTCGGAATTGCCTTGGCCTTGGAAGTGGATTGCCATGTCCTTCTCCTATTTTTGCAGTGCCGGGAATTGAACCCAGCACCTCACACTGCAGAGTGGCACTTTACCAACTGAGCTAAATCCTAGCCCAGGTAAGTACATTGTTGTTGTTGTTAGGTGCCGTCGAGTCGAGTCCGACTCATAGCGACCCTCGTAGGGTTTTCAATGGCTGACTATTTCAGGATTGCCTTGGGAGTGGGTTGCCACATCCTTCTCCCATTTTGCAGTACTGGGAATCGAACTCAGGACCTCAGAGACTGCAGAGCAGTGCTGTACCAACTGAGCTAAATCCCAGCCCAGGGAAGTACATGTTGTTGTTGTTAGGTGCCGTCGAGTCGGTATCCGACTCATAGCGACCCGCATAGGGTTTTCAATGGCTGAGTGCTTCGGGATTGCCTTGGGAGTGGATTGCCAGGTCCTTCTCCCATTTTTGTGGTGCTGGGAATTGAACTCGGAGCCTCAGAGTCTGCAGAGCAGCGCTCCACCCACTGAGCTAAATCCCAGCCCCGGGAAGTACATAGTGGTGTAAAAATAGTAGAGAAGTTCTGAAAAAAAAAAAAATAATTGTTGAGATTAAGAGAAAGAGATTAATTGGGAACAGAGGATTGACTGGGAATATTGTGGGCCCAGCTGAAGCAGTTATCCATAAATTTACAGTGAAATCCATCTGCCCCATTAGGTGATTTTTTTCCTTCCAGAAGCAGTAGTAAGAGGCGAGAGGAGTCCTCCATGGCTACTTTGTAATGATTACCCACTTTCCTTAGGGGGACATGGAAAGTGTGGAAAATTGCTAAGGCTGATACCAAAAATTCTATAGCCATAAAAATCTAACAGAACAGCTGCCAGTTTCAGAGTCTAAAAAAGGGAGCTCTCACATAGTTTCATTTGCTACCAAGAATCACAGAGAATTGGGTTAGCACAAAATAAGTCAGGCTGCTAAATTCCATGCCATAAAGTTTCTATGTAGCTGCCTTCACTGGAATTCATGTTTGCTGATGAAACCAAACCCATCAAACACAGAAGAGGATTAAAAGTTTTTCATTGATTAAATTAGAAAGATCATTTTGCAAGAAATTTCTAAAATGAATTTTTGAGATTCAGGTCCACATGTTTACCTTCTGAATTGTTGTTGTTGTTAGGTGCCCTCGAGTCATGTCCGACTCATAGTGACCCTTACGGGGTTTTCAATGGCTGTTTTAGGATTGCCTTGGGAGTGGATTGCCACATCCTTCTTCCATTTTTGTGGTACTGGGAATCGAACTCGGGAACTCCGAGACTGCAGAGCAGCACTCTACCAACTGAGATAAATCCCAGCCCACCTTTTGAATAGAATTTAATTAAAACTCTACTTTCATGCTTTTACTTCTCACACAAAGCATTTTACCTTATCCCAAGAGGAATGAGATAGTTCCCCCCAAACCAGAGGCCAGACTACTTAAAGTGGGTAGGTATCACCCTTTTTCTGTTCACTCTACGTCAAGTGAGTTAATCACTGCATCAGCTGCCTGGATGATGCCTGCTCATTGCAGTGGAAGGAAGGGTCTGACAAATACTCACATACATAGTACTGTCTCTCACTTTGTATGTATGATGTGTTGTTGGATCACGAAGGTGGAAATAGTCAGGCACCATAGCCTGACTTCCCTCAGTCTTGCCTCTTCAAGGGACATCCAAAAACTGGCCATTGCCAGACACTGTAAGGCAAAAGCAGATAAAATTTTCCTATTCTCAAGTCGGGCTGGGATTTAGCTCAGTTGATAGAGTGCTGTGCTGCAGTCTCTGAGGTTCTGAGTTCAATTCCCAGCACCACAAAAATGGGAGAAGGGCCTGACAGTCCACTCCCAAGGCAATCCAAAAACAGTCAGCCATTGAAAACCCTATGAGGGTCGCTATGAGTCAGATACTGACCCGATGGCACCTAACGACAACAACAACATTCTCAAGTCAGTTTAAAACTGAGGCTCATATGTAGAGAAAATAGGCAGAGTTGATATTTTCTCAGGATATTTTCTGCAGGACAGAAAAACAAAGTTTAGGATTAACCATTAAGTGTTCTTGATAGATTGGTTAGGACAGAAGAGCACATGAAGAAGGAAGGGGCTCAGAAATATGGATAGAGCAGAATTGTCACTAGGGACGAGTGTGTGTGTGGTATGGACAAGGCAGACCAGAAGTGGTGAGAGTAACTGAACCACTGACCTAGGCGGGTGGCAGTTGTGGCCTAAAATGAGGTTTGAATTCAGATCTCTGGGGGTTCTACAGTGCTATTTTGGTATTATGGGCACAGCGGCTATGCACAACATGATCTATATGGGAGAATTCTTTCCAAATTTCTGTGCTTTACAAACCCTTAATTCATAACCCATCTTTAAAGTATAGATTTCTACCTTGATCTTGCAAGGCAGCATCCAAAATAGGCCTGGATAATCACTAGTGTATATAACAACTGAGAAGGCTTAAGTTTTGTAATAGATGAAAATCTATCCTGACTCAAGATTGCTCTTCAAGCAACATATCCTTTCCTTACTATAAAAGGAAAAATATTCATTGCAGAAAATTGCAAAAATTGATTCCTCCACCAATTCATCAATTCAATGAAAACATGGAGAGCATTGATATCTTTGTTGGAGACACAGGGATACAGTGGGCCCTACTTCCTAGTGAGGAAGGCACTAAGTAAAAAGCACAATAATTTTAGTTGGTGAAGAAAAAATGAGCAGGGCAAGATGGAGAATGACTGCTGGGTGGGGTGGAGAGTGGGGTCACACTAGATGGGGTGTTCAGGCTAAGGCTGGCTTGAGAAAGTTACACTTGATTTGAGATCTGAATAATGTTATGTGGGAACAGTGTTAAGTGAAAGTAATAATTTTTGCCCAAACCTTATTATGTGAGAAATCTTTGCCTATACTAGAAATTCAACAAAACTCAGTTAAGCCATTGCTAAGTGAACCAAACAGAGTTGTTGGAGCAGCAATTAGTGCAGCCGGCAACGGCAAGACATGAAGGACCTTGCAGTCTATGGCAAGGGTTTGCACAATAGAAAGAACCACTGGAGTTTTAGCTAAGGGACACATGTGACTTGATCCACATCTTTAAAAGATGACTTTGACTCCTTTGTGAAGAATGAACAGGGAAGGGTAAAAGGAAGCATGAAAAAGAAAATTAAATTTATGAATATATTTCAAAAATTGTAATTCTAGTGTAGGTACAGTTTTGTGCATACTTTTAAAATTCTGTATCATGGGGATATCAATAAATGACTAAAAATAATTTGAAGTAACTTTTAAAATAAATGTATGCAAGGCTTGTCTGTGTTTTACCTCAATTTCTTTAACCATTCCTCTACTGCTGGGAAATGAGTTTGTTTCCAGCTTTGCTTATATTAACAATGGCAATTATTGCTATGTTTTTACTTAATCTTTGACTACATTTTCCACCTCACCAGAATCCATTCTTACATGTGAAACAGGGTTATAGGGTCAAAAGATATGAATGCTAGATTGTTCTATGGTAAACTTGATTAAGCCAGGCACAGTTTCCCGGAATTCCTTTTCCTACAGCTCAGAGACAGAGTTGCTAAAAGAGGAACTTGTGCAACACTTGAGCAGTGGAAGTCAGGCAATAGCTTCTTTTACTCTCTGAATGTCTCTGCTGTCAGGACAGGGCAGGTGCCATGTTGTCTTCATTCTTTTCCACTTAGCATCCAACCCTTCCACTTAGTTGCTGGCACTGCTGATGGACAGTGGCCCCACACTTGTTACAAGATGCCTGACTATAGATCTCCACAGACAGTAGCTTTCCAGAGACTTCACTATGAATCCCACTTTGGGAAATTTGACTTCTGTGTCAGTATTAGCAACTCAGATTTTTCATGAGAGCATTGGTTGTTCACTTACCCCAGTGGTGGAAAGTTACTTAATGACTTTCTTTCTGAGTCTCCAACTTCCCTGTCTTGGCTTTCACTTCCCTAGCTTTCCCTCAATTACTTAAGGTCTATTAATATAACATATCTGTTATTCCTTTTTTTTCAAAGACAGTATGGGTTTATTTCTAATTCACAAAGATGACCAGTTTTTTTTTTTTTTTTTTTTTTTTTTTTTTTTTTTTTTTTTTTTTTTTTTTTTTTTTGTATTACTTTCTTTACTTTCAGGGATACAGAATCCTTTTATATTTTTAGAGTCAGCTTCATGGAGGTATAATTCACACAAAATAAATTATATATATCTGAAATAAACAATTAGATAAGTTTTGACACATTCACTTGTGAAAATATCATTACTATCAAGAACAAGAACATATGCATCATCCCTAAAAGATTCTTTTAAATTATTTTTACTTATATGTGTTAGTGAGGTACAGAGTAATAAGTCATTTACTTTACTACATCCAGTATGCAATTATTAAATCAGTTTTGTTTATACATTCATCACCTTACATATTTTATATAACATTAGGAACTAAAGAAGAAAAGAAAAAAGTAGAAATTTCAATTAATATGCAATGAGAATCACATGCAGTCACGGATTATACTCTCTCATTGATTTTCTTCCTTACCCTTTTTTCATATACTCATTTAGTTGTATCCTGTATTTTGTGTTTTTCCTCTACCTCTTTGCCCCTCTGCATTGTTACCACTCCCCTTCCTCAGCCTATGCCCCTCATTCTATAACATTTAAAGTATAACATTTAAACTGTAAAGTGGTTCTGCTTCCCTGTCTAGTATGAGCTGAGTATTTTGGTGGTTCGTGTTACATATTGCTGGATTGTACTTCCACATCCACCAGAAGTTTATGAAAATGCTCATCTCTCTACTTTTCTGTCAGTATTGATGTTTTAAGTACTTTCAATTTTATGTGGTAAATTCAATATCTAATTTTATCTTTTTTTATGTATTACTGATAAGATTGAACTTTTCTTCTCACTCTTTGATTCTTTCCCTTCTCTTTCCTGTTGGGGACAATTACCACACTTAGGAAGATTTTTGAAAACCTTGAGAAAACTTTCTAATAACTTTATCCATATTTCTCTCTTTTTGTTAATTTTTTCACTTGATGGTTCCTACCCAAATTCTTTCATTGGTTTAAGGTTGTTGGGTTTTTCTACTTATTTATTTTTAAATCATAGTTAAATATGGTCAGTTTATAAATGAATAGATAGAAGTTCAATCAGTTAGGGCTTTTGTGTTGGAAAACAATGCCAAACAAATTTGCTGGACTTAAGGGAGATGGAATGATATGGAATTAACTTAATTAATTTAATTTTAAAATTTATGCAAATCTTTGAAGATTTAGGCACAGGCTCAGTGAGCAGAGTTGTAGTGAAAAATTGAATAAATGCTACCAATATGAGTTTCTTTTTCATTGTATTCGAGATTTACATTCCCAGGAGTGAACTGTAAATCAGCCTAGCTCATAGCAAGTGCTAGCCTTCTACCTCTGTCTGATTATTGAGTAGAAGGTGCTAGTGGAAAGAGTTTCCAAAGGGCCCTCTTATTCATAATGGAAAGGTAAGTCACTTGAACTTACCATTTTACTAAGAGTATTTCCAGTTCAGAAAAAGTAGTTTCCCAGGGGAAACCGGATGCTGCTAAGATGGTGGAATGAATATTGGGTGGCCAAATACCAAACATCCACACACCAAATCTAGCAGTCTCTGGAAAATTTTCACCAACATTACAGAGTGAACAAATTTTGAATGTCCCAATTTCTTTCAGCGAGTATTTTATGAATCATCCATTAGAACTCTATCTAGGAAGTATATAAAATAAATGAATTTCCCTTTTAAGTATCTATAAAATTATTTTATCTGGTCTTTCCAGAACTTTTGCAACCACTAGTAGGTCAAAACTTTTGATGGGGATGCTTTGCATATTTTTATCATACTGCACGTAGGAAAGCCTGCAGCCATAGCCCCGAGGTGTCCGATTCTGTCAGATCTTGGAAGCTAAGCAAGGTTAGGCCTGGTTAGTACTTGGATGGGAGACCACCTGGGAACACCAAATATTGTAGGCTTAGAAGAAAGATCAGGCAACCCACTCCCAAAAATCAATCCGCCACTGAAAACCCTATAAATAGCAGAGAAGCACTGACAATACTGTTTCATCTATTGTAGGTAGGGTCGCTATAAGTCAGATACTGACTCTACAGCACCTAGCAACAACATACATAGGAAAACTTTATGCTAAAAAACTAAACAGTCTTTGTAGTAGCAACTTCTAGGATGTATTAAGCTTTTTCTGTCTCTTTAAAAGGATTTGAAAGGGCTTAACGTGTTTGTTGTTGTTGGTAGGTGCCATCAAGTTGTGTCTGACTCATAGGGACCCTCTTAGGGTTTTCAATGGCTGATTGTTTCAGGATTCCCTTAGGAGTGGATTGCCACGTCCTCCCATTTTTGCTAACAGGTTTGGCAAAGCCCTATAACAACATTTGGGGCTGGGATTTAGTTCAGTTGGTAGAGTTCTGCTGTGTACCCTCTGAGGTCCTGGGTTTGATCCCCAGTACCACAAAAACAGGAGAAGGACTTGGCAGCCTGTTCCCAAAACAATCTGCTATTGAAAACCCTATGAACAGCAGAGAAGTGCTGGCAAAGTGGCAGGCATGGTACAATGTCGGCAATATCTTGTTTTGTTGTATATAGGGTCACTATGAATCAGACCAACTTGATAGTACCTGACAACAACAATAATAACTCTCAGCACCTTTTATATATAACTTACCTTTTTCATACATTCTTTCATGTGGAGTTACATAGTTAAAATATCAATATATATTATCAAGCAACTGTGGAGCTAACTTCTTTGGCACTTGCTATTTTGGCAATCATTTTTCAACTGCAATAAGCAGTAAGACCTAGTTTTCTGAATTGGTGGTTGAAAGCCAATACTTGCTTGGCAGGTAAATGGGCAACATAAATAGAAAAGTTACTTTGAAAGGAAACTAAAACCTGAATTTATAAGCAATTTAGGATTTTAAAAAACAAGAATGAAAAAGAGCTGCCATAACATCAAGGATCAGAATCAGGATCTGAGAAGTTTTAAGGGACACTAAGAGCTTCCTTCTCATTTGTCTTTTCTCTCTGGTCTTTCAGTCTCTGGTTTCCCCTTTTCTGTGCATCTCCATCTTTTCCCACCTCTTTCCTTGCACTGGATTTTGCTGGTTCTGTACATAGTGCCCTTTTCTACATAGAATCATTGCTTGCTATGGCCTCTGTATCAGTGAGATTTCAACGCTGTGACAAAATACCTGGGAAAAGTCAACTTAAAGAAGGAAAGGTTTATTTTGCTCATGGTTTCAAGGTTTGCAGTCCATGGTCACTTAGCTTCATTGCTTTTAGGCCTGTGGTGAGGCAGACATCATGGCAGAAGCACAAGGAGGAGGAAAGTTGCTCATTTCATGGTCACCAAGAAGCAAATAGAGAGAGAAAAGAAGTCAGAATCCCAACAGACCCTTCCAGGCACACCCCCAATGACCTCCTTCCTCCAACTATCCACCGTCCCACCTCTAAAATTTCCACCCCTTTCCAAAATTCCATCAGCTAGGGACCAAGCTTTCAACACATGAACTTGGGGGGGGGCATTTTATATCTAAACTATAAAACCCTCTGTCCCTATTAATTGCCCCCTAAACTCCATTTCCCCTTTTATCCACAATGATCAACTGTTTTAGCTGGGCCTGTGACTACTCATTTCAGTTTTCACCCTTCCTGTGGCCAGGTGTGGTTTATGACTCTCCTTTGGCCAGAGAGACATGAGCAAAAATAATAAATGGGACTTCTGGGACATTCCCTTAGAAGGAATGTGCCTTTCCCTCTCTTTCTTCCTGGTGATTGTGATGTGCAAAAAGTAATGTGAGCCAAAGAAGCCATCCTGGGCTAGGAAAGGAAGCCATTGGTAGCATGGCACAAGCACACTAGAGGTGTGGCCTGTCCACCTTGAAACTCCCATGAGGAAGAGGAACTTCCACCTGTTGTATCCTGAGGTCTCTGTTACAGGGTCTTAAGCAGCATTTTAAATATAAGATGCCCTTCAAAATTTGATCCTTGATGAGGGTGGGCCAGAGGACTTTTCCTTTTCATCGTTGTTCCCAGGCCTTAGAACAGCTCATATTGAACCCACAGTAATTCTGAGTGGATATTGTTATGAGTTAAATTGTGACACCTCAAATTTCATGTTTTGAAGTCTGAATCCTCAGTTCCTCAGAATGTGACCATATTTGAAGATAGTCTATAAGGTTAAATGGGGTCATTAGAACGGATCCTAATCTACTATGACTGCTGTCTTTATAAGAGGACATTTAGACACAGATGCATAAAGATGAAAGACTGTGTGAAGACACAGGGAGAGGACAGGCATCTATAATCCAAGAGAGAGGCTTCATCAGAGCCCAACCATGCTGACACCTTCATTTTATACTTGTAGCCTCTAGAATTGTGAGGTAGTATGTTTCTGTATTTAAGCCACCCAGTCTGTACAACTTTGTTAGAGTTATTGTTGTTATTGTTGTTGTTAGGTGCCGTCGAGTCAGTATCCGACTCATAGCGACCCTCCATACAACAGGGGAAATACTATTGTCAGTGCTTCTCTGCTGTGCATAGGGTTTTCAATGGCAGATTGATTTTTGGGAGGGGGTTGCCAGGTCCTTCTCCCAAGCCTACAGCTTCTGGTATTCCCAGGCGGTCTCCCATCCAGGTACTAACCAGGCCTGACCCTGCTTAGCTTCCGAGATCTGACAGGATCGGATGCTACAGGGCTACCGCTGCAGGCTTGTTAGAGTAGACTTGCCAAACTAATTCAGATGTAGAAATGACATTTTTATAGATTTTTTTCTTTGTAATAAAAAAACCCTCTGGGAGATTAATCAAGTTTAGGAAAAAATAGGCAAATAGAAAATATTTCTTTTCTTTTTCTCAAGGACAACATCAATGTATGTTAGAATCACTCAAATATAGAGGCCATTATAATCAAGAGGTAAAGTTCAATATTTTCAATTGTGTCAATGACTTGAGTCACATATAGTTGATTACATGTCTAATTATTGCTGAGAAATTCAGGGGAAACATTTGTATTTTAAAATTCAAAGACATTGCAAATTATACCATTCATATTACCCACAGTCAAAATGAGGGCTTTAAATAGAACTTTCTTATGTAACATAAGGCCTGCAGCCGTAGCCCTGTGGCATCTGATCCCGTCAGATCTCGGAAGCTAAGCAGGGTCAGGCCTGGTTAGTACCTGGATGGGAGACCGCCTGGGAATACCAGAAGCTGTAGGCTTGGGAGAAGGACCTGGCAACTCCCTCCCAAAAATCAATCTGCCATTGAAAACCCTATGCACAGCAGAGAAGCACTGACAATAGTGTTTCCCCTGTTGTACAGAGGGTTGCTATGAGTCGGATACCGACTCGACAGCACCTAACAACAATGACAACAACATGTAACATAAGAGCAAATTCTTGTTCAATTGACAGTAATCGCAGAATTTCAGGATATGTTTAGACCCCAAAAAGCTACTTTTAAAGTTTTCTTTAAAATTTAATGTGCTAGAATCCCTGACTGTACATAAGTTAGAATGTAAGCTTTTTAAAAATGTTTTAGTTATGAATTTCCATCTAAGATAGAAAAATCTACATGAGCCAGCCTAAAGACGAAAACAACATAATTTGTTGGAAAGCCATGAGGAATCTGTTTCAGAAGCCATGGGCAGGATGGTGGGCCTCTAGTACTAGTTCCAGGAACTGCAGAGTTGTCAAGATCCTTGGCCATCACGTCTGCTTTGTATGTGAGTTTGTGGGATCTCTGTCTCTCATTTCTGTTTCCTTGCTCATCAGCTTTATTTTTGTCCCCATCCACCCTCCTTCTGGTTCCTTCTCTGTGGCAAAAGTATAAAGGAGTAGTGGCAGGGCATGTCAGATACATTGAGCTCACAGAGTAGGAAAGTCATTTTTCAGAGAACTGGGGAGGAACCCTGAAATATTTGTTATGATATTGACTGTTAAAAATCCACATGAATTGTACAACCTTCCATCCTCAATACTTTTCTTGATATAAAAACATCACACCTTTAATTAAGGCATAATTTCATAAGGAAAATAGTGATATACCAATTGGGATGGATAAAGCAGTATGTGCTTTTCCCTTCATTGTTGAGCAGTGAAAATATGACTTCAAGAAGTTAATTTCTGAGGTTTAGAGATTCTGCTAGGGAGCTTGAATTCTGAGTTGAAACTTTATTTTTGTTGTTAGGTGCCATTGTGTCAGGTCTGATTCATAGAGACCCTATGTACAACAGAATGAAACACTACCCAATGCCATACACATGATTATTTTTAAATGTTTGAGCCCTTTGTTGCAGACACTGTGTTTCTTCTCATTTTGAATAGTGCTACATCAGGAACAACGTCAGCAGCAAATGCAGGTCCCAGGGGCTTTACTCCATTCCCATCTTTAAGGTCAACTCTACCCTGTCATTTCTTGAATGTCTTCCAGCCTGGGGGCTCATTTTCTGGCACTATATTTGATAGCAGTTACTGGGATTGAGCTCAGTTGGTAGAGCACTGTGCTGCAGTCTCTGAGGTCCTAAGTTCAATTACCAGCACTGCAAAAATGGGAGAAGAACCTGGCAATCCACTCCCAAGTCAATTCTGAAACAGTCAGCCATTGAAAACCCTATGAGGGTCGCTATGAATCGGATACCGACTCGACGGCACCTAACAACAACAACATATTTGACAGGGCTTCTCTGCTACTCATAGGGTTTTCAATGGCTAATTTTTTTGGGAGTGGGCAGCCAGGTCCTTCTCCCTAGTCTGTCCTAGTCTGGAAGCTCAGCTGAAACCTGTCCACTGTGGATGACCCTGATGGTATCTGAAATATTGGTGGCATAGATTGCAGCATTATAGCCACATGTAAGCCACCACAGCATGACAAATGACAGACATGTGAGGGAAACTTCATTAACTGGCGTTAAAATCAGAAAGGCCATTGAGGACGAAGAAAAGAAACAAAACTGTTCATACACATATGTACATCTTAAAGTTTGAAGGCAACCTGTCAACAAACAGAGGAACCAATTTTCAATGTATAAGTATTTATTTTGTTCCCAAATGTTTGAAGTCCCCTTACTGAAAAAACTGATGTTGAGCTGATACTTTCAAAGAGACTACAGAATTCACTAAGCTAAGTCTTTTCTTACTAATTGTCACATTGTAGCATATTGTCCATTGGTTCAGTTGTTGGATGTTATAAATTTAGCCATATTTTCAAGAATGGATTATCTCCTGGCAGTTTATAGCTTCTTTTCTTTGTAAATTAGGAGGGCATAGCTATGAGGCAGTCTATACTTCATAGGTAGAGGCAAAACAGTGCTACGATGGGGAGACTTGGCACTGGACACGGACTCTACCCCACAAACACACACATTCTGGGTAAGGGGAGACTCATTCACATAACACTATGAAGAAGCCTATCAAATATGTTTCTTTCACTCTGCAAACAACAGAAACACCATTCTGAATTGGCTTGAGTAAAATATTAATTAGCTCACATAACTGGAAAGTTCAAGGCCATGATTGGTTTCAGGTGTGACTTGCGTGGAGACCCACATAATGTAACTATACCCTAGGTTTGTCCATCTCTTTGTTTGAATCCATTCTCCTCTAGTATGTTGAGTGTATTCTGACATTGGTCCTATCCTCATTATGGTGAGATAGTTGCCTGTGGCTAAGTGGCATCTGTAGGTCGAGGCAAAGTTTCCTCCATTGGACTTACTTTTTGGTGTATGTTTATTAAAATTATATGAAACTTATTATTTAAAAGTGAGTTTATTATTTTATAAATCAACTTCCAAACAAAATTGCTATTTAATATCAAAGGCTTATTTGCTTCTTTCTTTTTACTCTGATAATTAATAATCTTCCAAAGAAAAAACATTGTCCACCAAAAAAATTGTTGCCACCAAAATATATAAAATATCTCCAACAATGGATGAGTTTTTCTTAAGTGTTCATTGTATCTCAACATGCTGCTGCATACATTATTTTCTTCTACTGTTCATGTCATTCTGTGATTATAACTATATTCTCCACTAGTAGGAGGTTTTCTTTTCCTTAAAACACTTTGTTCCAAAGATCATGTTGGTACCATTGTGGTATCTAACAAAACTCAGTTGCTTTGTGTCCCACAACTTGTTATAACTATTGAAAAGAACATTTTTCATAGCTCTGAAGGAATCAGATGTTAGTCATTATGAATTATAATATTAATATATAAGGAATGACCATAAAAAATAAGGCTTACTATTTTTAACATAATGATGGGACAGCCCTTTCACTGACCTAAGACACACAAAAAGCACATAGATTATTAAAAAAAAAAAAACCAAGCTGAAGTCTCCACTGGAATATTTACTGTATTTGGAAGTTGTTTCTAAGTCCTAGTTTTCTTCTACTGTTGAAAAAAGAGAAAGAAAAAAAATAGAGACTTTCTATAATTTCTTGTGTAATGGAGTCACTTTCTGTATGTCCCTTTTCTGGGAGTCTTTTGGGTGTTTTTTTCTCCTTTAGTAAGGGCAGACTTGTTGAAGTTTTACATACATACAGAAAAGTGCACATATTATAAATGGATTTTCACAAGCTAAATAAGTCTATGAAACCAACACCCAGATTAAAAATCTGTTAAACCAGCTTCCAGATCCAGAAATAGAATATTACCAGCATTCAAAATGAGATACTTTTGAGATTCAGATGTACAACTATTTTTAACAGCCCAATTGAAATATAATTGACATATAATAAACTATGCATATTTGAATGGTATAATTTAATGAGTTTTGACATATACCTGTGAAACCATTGCTGCAGGGGATAAATACACCCACCATGTTAGCAAGTTTCCTCATGCCTCTTTGTAGTCTCTCCTTTTATTCCCCTTTCCCATACACAGGAAACCATTGTTCCAGTGTCTATTACTATGGTTTGCATTTTCTAGAATTTTATATAAATGGAATCATATACTATATTTTTTCACTTGACTTAACATAATTTTCTAATTATGTTAATTTCTTAATTTCATTGGTAAAAATAGTTCCTATATTTATTTCTGATGGGGCAGGGGTTTAGCTCAGTTGGTAGAGTGCTGCTCTTCAGTCTCTGAGGCCCTGGGTTAGATCCTCAGCACTGCAAAAATGGAAGAAGGACACGGCAATCCACTTATGAAGCAGTCTCAAAACACTGACCATTGAAAACCGTATGAGGGTCACTATGAGTCAGACACAACTCGACTGCACCAAACAACAACAAATATTTATTTCTGAGTAGTATTCCGTTGTATCAAATACTATAATTTGTTTATCCATTCTCCTGTTGATGGACATTTGGGTTTGCAGCTGTGATTTATTATGAATAAAGCTGCTATGAACATACCTATAAAATTTTTGGTATGGACACTGTATTCACTTTTCTTATGTAAATATCCAGATGTGGAATTGCTGGTTGGTATAGTAGGTGTATTTAAGTTGTTTTAAAAAACCCTGTCAAATGATTTTCCAAAGTTTTAGTATCATTTTATCTTCTTTATAGCAATGCCTGAAATTATGTTCCATTTTCCTAGTGAATAACAATGGGTGAATATATTGAGGGAGCTCTAGTTTTAATGACATTAAAAAATCAAAAAACATATACTAAACAGCACAAGATAGTAAGAAACTCACATTATACTTAATATGGCTCAATTTTATAAAACATTGTAAATATTTTATAAGTAATCTAAGTAATTCCAGCCTTTATTATTCTCTTAGTGTAAGAAATCAGAATGTGTAAGATTATACATTGCTAAGGGCATTTTTGGAGAAACTCTGCCAGGTATCTTTGAGGAGAAATTATAAAGATTCACAGATACTTGGTTAAGTATTTCAAACAATGAGTATTTTTTTCCTTTTGTTCCCTTCTCATAAAAAAACACACAAATTGACAATTGGTTGTTTTATTCCATTCATATTTTTGTTGTAACTATCTTTTAAAATGTTGCCTGCAGCTGTACCACTATGGCATCTGATCCTGTCAGATCTTGGAAGCAGGGTCTGGACTGGTTAGTACCTGGATGGGAGACTGCCTGGGAACACCAGGTGCTGTAGGCTTGGGAGATGGACCCAGCAACCTACTCCCCCAAAACAATCAGCCATTGAAAACCCTATGAATAGCACAGAAGTACTAACAGTAGCGTTTTGCCTCTTGTATAGTAGGGTCAATGGGAGAAGGGCCTGGCAATCCACTCCCAAGGCAATCTCGAAACAGTCAGCCATTGAAAACCCTATGAGGGTCGCTATGAGTTGGATACCGACTCGATGGCACCTAACAACAACAACAACATAGTAGGGTTGCTATGAGTTGGACACTGACTCTACAGCACCTAACAACATCTTTTAAAATAAAATAATCTCTGTCTATAGGCTATAGCAGCAAATGCAAGAGGGTATGACAATATCCCATTAATAAGCTGGGCACAGTAGTGCACGCTTGTAGTCCCAGCGGCTTGGGAGGCTGAGGCAGAAGGATTTCAAGTTAGAGACCAGAGGCAGTCTGTGTAACTGAGTGAGACCCTATCACAAAAAGTAAAAAAATGGGCTGGGGGTACAGCTCATGGGTCCAGCACTTGCAAAGCATGCAAGTACCAAGCCCTTGGTTCAACCCCCAGTACTGAAAAAAAAAAAATCCCATTAATTAGAATCTGTATCCATACTTCATGAAGTCCAATAGCATTATGTAATATTTTATATGCAATGTTATTATTGCAATTATTCTGAACAACCTGTAATGTTTTGTACATAGTGGACTCTCAAATGGTGTTATTAGGATGAGATATTGGACACAAAACCACTCCTCAAAATGAAACTAGTTTCCCTAAGGTTTTAGCATTTGATTTCCAGGTGACTAGAAGATTGCCTTTAATATAATCTTATGAACTCTGGAATTTTCACAGTGATGAACAAAATAAACATTGGGCCTGGAAATCACTGGAAGTGTTTGAACCAAACAAAAGGGTAATAAAAATTAAACCTCTCCTTAATGTTAAAACCAAGCATGGATTTTTCTGGCTGACTGGAGACAGTTGAGAAAGCATTTTCCTCTAGAACTGTTCAGTTTCATTGACATCATAGTATTGTTTTTTAACACAATAACCTCTTTTGAGTGACTTTTAGACAATTTTAAATGAAAATTTTAAGCTGTTATCTCACAATGCAGCAGCTTCCTGTAGACAAAATCTGTGTGCTTCAAATTCTAGCTTTCTGCTTCTTAAAACCACATGACTTTGGGCAATTTGTTTTGCCTTGGCTGGCTTGCTTTTTAAATTCCTTATCTATATGATAGAGTCTCTAGGGTTTGTCTATGTCAAAGGATTCCTTTAGAAAAGAGAAACTTACCATTTTCTTTAAGTCATTTGATAGGTTAAGCAATAAATTAAAGTCAGAGCTAAACAAGGAATCAGGATGAGGTTTCCTTAGCTTAATCAGCTCCAGGCATACTGCTCAATCTCTTCAGATGAGACATGAAGAAACTTTGAAAATTTGTAAGAACTTTTTGGATAATTAGTATGAAGTTTCACCTAGCAGCGAAAAACTGACCAGAGTTCCTTTGTTCTCTCTCTCTCTCTCTCTCTCTCTTTCTCTCTCTCTCTCTCTCTTTCTCTCTCTCTCTCTCTCCCATCTCTATCTCTGTCTGTCCCTTTCTCCCTCCCAGAACATAAGTCCCATTCCTTCTTTTTTAAATTACTTTGCTCTCTCTGTCCAAAGCTGATATTCCTGGAGCCATCTTAGTTTGGCATTATCTGTACAATACAAGAGTTTTCAGAAACTTGACAAAGCTAAGAATCAAACAGGATGGTACAAGATAGGGAGGGAAGATTTTGGCTAGACTGATGCTAAGTGGATGGAAGGGTCACAGGAAGAATGAATCAGATTTGGTTTTAATTTATGTGCTTTTCACTTTAAATCCCAGTATGGATTTAATGTTTGTTTGTTTTGATGGTGCTGGAGATTAAACCCAGGGCCTGCACATGTTAGGCAAATGCTTTACCACTGAGTTTCATTCTCAACCCACTAGTAGCCCAAAAGAGTTCGCTTCTTTCAAAATTGTCACCTTAGAAAGTACTGTGATTATTTTCCCACAATTGCTGAAACCATTTTAGGTTTTCCTTTTCAAACTTCTCTCACAGTCAGTTTGGGCCCCTCCTCTTCTTCCTTGTTTTTTTAGTTTTCCTCTCCCACATACATAAGAAGTTGTTTACAGCCTGTCTGTGACTTGGACCAAAATAGATTCTCTGAAACAATCAGTTACCTGTCCATCATATATGGCTCTGGGTGCTTTTCTCATACTTCAAAAACACAGTATTTGTCCTTATTTCTCAACTATCTTCAAATCCTGATGACCCACACCGTTGAATTGTTAGGTGCCACTGAGTCAGGTCTGACCCATAGTGACCTTATGTACAACAGAATGAAACACTCCTTGACACTGTGCCATGCCTGGCACTATGTCAGTGCTTCTCTGCCATTCAAAGGGTTTTTGATGGCTGATAGTTTTCAGGATTGTTTTGGGAGTGGGCTGCCAGTTCTTTCTCCCATTTTTGCAGTGCTGGGGATGGAACCCATGGCCTCAGAAAATGCAGAGCATCACTTAACCAATTGAGCTAAACCTCAGTCCACCATCACTGAATATTTATTTATACATTTTAAAGTTTCTACAAGTTGTTAAGGACATTTCAAAGGGATAGGTCCAGAGACATTTTAAATATCAGTAGCATTGAAATAAGTGAATAATTCCCAATAGTGAATGCTCTCAAAGAAGTAAATTACTTTTGGTACTTCATTTTAGAGTGTTTATTCAAAGATGAGTCAAATTAAACTGTATATATATATATATATATATATATATATATATATATATATATATATATATCTCCCCACATGTATTTGGGTATATATAATCTTAAAACTTCTTGGGTATTTTTAAAAGGAAAGTCAAAATTGAAATACAGTAGCAAAAGGAAAATTAGCATGGAAAATGCCATGGGAAGAAACATTTGCTGGGAAAATATAAACGTAAAAGACATTTGACAGCCTTCTTTCATAATTTTACCAAGAAAAGCAGTAATATTCAGGAATAAAAATGTTTTGAAAAGGCAGCTACATTTCAATATTTTAACACGTTTAAAGCTTTAGCTCCAAAGTCCACAAATAGGAATCTAAAAATTTGTAAGAACCTTTGCTTTTTCTAATTATCAATTTCAAAATACATTCTATTACATTATTTTATTGTTTTAATTAGTGAAATTCTAGGAATAAGTTTTAACTTTATCAACTTTAAATCTTAGGTCCGAGTGATATATACCTAAAAACTGCATATACATTTTATCCAGATATTTCAGTTTGTTACATACCACTGAAAATCCAGGAATTATAAATGCACTAACCTTTCACCGTTGAAGCATGCACATTGTTGTTGTTGTTGTTAGGTGCTGTTGCATCGGGTCCAACTCATAGCAACCTTATGTGCAACAGAACAATATATTCTCCAATTCTGTGCCAGGCACACCATCTTACTTATGTCTAAACCCATTGTTGCTGACACTGTGTCAACCCATCTAGTTGAAGATTTTCTTTTTTGCCACTCTCCCAAACATGATGTCCTTCTCCAGGGATTGATCTCTCCTGACTATATGTTCAAAATACATAAGATGCAGTTCAGGCATCCTTGCTTCCAAGGAGCACTCTGCTTACACTTCTTTTAGGACACATCTGTTGGTTCTTTTTGCAGTCCATACTATATTCAATATTTGTCTCCAGCACCATAATTCAAAAGCATCAACTCTGCCCCAGACATCTTTTGAGGCTTCCAAGCTGGGGGGGGGGGGCTCATTTTCCACCACTATGTCTGACAGTGTTTCTCTGCTATTCATAGGGTTTTCAGTGGCTAATTGTTTTGGGAGTGGGCTGCCAAGTCCTACTCCCTAGTCTGTCTTAGTCTGGGAGCTCAGCTGAAACCTGCTCACCATGGGTGACCTTGCTGGTATCTGTAATACTAGTAGCATGGCTTTCAGCATCAGCAACACGCAAGCCCCCACAGTATGGCAAACTGACAGACATGGGAGGAAAAGCATGCACATGTTGTTGTTGTTAGGTGCTGTCGAGTCATATCTGACTCATAGCGACCCTCACAGGGTTTTCAATGGCTGGTTGTTTTGGGAATGCTTTGGGAGTGGATTGCCATGTCCTTCTCCCATTTTTGCGGTGCTAGGAATTGAACTTGGGACCTCAGAGACCACAGAGTGGTGCTCTACCAACTGAATAGCCCCAAGCTTGCACATGGGCACTCTTTAGTAATTCAGAAAACTTTCTATAATGATGAAGTTACACTGATGAACTCAATAGGAAATATTAATACTACTAAATAAAACTTAAATAATTCACTGTAGAAGCCAGGCATAATACACCAAGAAAAAGAAAGTCTAACTGCTCAAAATATTTTGCTTTTTCTTATGCCAGTGCATATTTCTTAAATCATAGTGACAGTTTTTCCTCTCTCTTGTTGGAATACATGACAACTGTCATATACTGGAACAGGTGCAAAAGATAAATTCTTTCCTATTTAAGTCAAGAATGTCAGCATTCCATGTGCAGTGATGGGCAGGCCTCTATCATTTTTGCACAAGATTTCTCCTGGGAAAGCTATCACCAGACCTTCTTACTACACTATCAACTTATTGTCACTTCAAATTGTTATTCTTCAAAGGCAATCAGCTGACTTACACTTTACTGTTTTAGATTTACTGTCAGGTGATGAAAGAAGAAAGTCAAACACAACATAGACAGCAAGGTTAGTAATAATTTAGTACCAAACAAATTGAAATCTAATACATTCAATATGGCATTGTACAGTTTTAAATTATATACTGATAAAGACTAAATATGACTATATAAAACAACTTATTAAAAAATCTAGGAAAATGTCAACAAATGATTTTTTTAAGTATAGAATGACTATGGATTCTACAATTAGTAAATTAGAGTCAGCTATGAAGAAATTGTTTTTTCTGATGCTGGGGGTTGAACCAGGGCCTCATGCATGCTGGGCTAGTGCTCTGCCACTGAGCCACACCATAGCCCAATGAAGAAACTGAAAAAATTCTATCATAATTATAATAAAATAAATGTTCTTACTATGGCTTAATATTTTTTATTTCCTTTGGTGCTTGTTTTTTGGGTGATTATAAAGCAAAAGCAAAACTCAGGTTGTATAATTGAGGGATTTTTTTTCACAGTTTATTGAAGGTGACATGACATTCTACAACAGATAACACAATCTATCTGAATTGTAACTAAGATGGTAAATTGGGATTTATTATGGAGAAAGAAGAATAAAACAATCCTTCCCCCCAAGACATCAATTAATGAGATTTTGAATGGTATGTGAAAATGGAACATGTAGAGAATTAGCAAAAACGGGTATACTTTTAACATTATAAAATGCTAGCATACTTTTGTAATATGAATCTTTCTTAAAAAAAGATACATTTAAACCTAGCAATAGCAATCTTACAGTCAAAATAAATATACTCTCTAATTACTCTAATTTTTCCACATATAAATTTTCCATCTTTACCTAGAATACAAGAATAAGCACAAGTTTGTAAAAAGTTTAATAAAAGTTGAACTTCCTGGGCTCCATTTGTCACTATATCTTCATGCCAGCACTATATTTCCAACTGAAGAATGAGGTTAGTTGGATTTACATGGCAGGTATAAACCTTGGAAAGATACTGAGAAAGAAAGTCACCAAGAAACCATAAAAGCAAGTTGAAAATACTACAATATCTTCCTTTTACAAGGACGTGTAGCAACTACTCTAAAGTGAGCTCAGACTCAAGAATATACCAAAGTGCAGAGAAATAACTTGAGGTGGAGGAAAGACTCACTCAGTTGTCCAGATGGCCTTTTAATGGGGCAGAGGAAGTTCTGGGATTCTGGTGGAACAAATGAGACTTCTTATTTCTGCATTGCTGTTTCAGTTCTTTAACCAAAGTCAGTTTCTGAATGTCCAGGTGTTAAAGGTATAGTCACCAGCCTGTGTTGGCATTGGGAAGCAGCAGAAGCCTTAGGAGTTGGGGCCTAGTAGAAGGGAGTTTGATCATTGGGGATGTACCCTTGAATGGGGATATTGGAACCCCATGCATCTCTCTCTGCTTTCTAGATGAGCAGATTTTCTCAACCATGTGCTCCCCAGTAGGGTGCTCTTCACCACTGGCCCCTAAACATCAGAGCCAAATGATCATAGGCTGAAACCTCTAAAAGTGTGAGCCAAAACAAATCTTTCTCCCTTTTGACTTGATTTTCTCAGGTATTTTTTTACAGAGACAGAAAGTTGATTAACATGCTGCTGTTGTTGTTGTTGTTGTTAGGTGCTGTCAAGTTGGTATCCGACTCATAGCAACCCTCGTAGGGTTTTCAATGGCTGACTGTTTTGGGATTGCCTTGGGAGTGGATTGCCAGGTCCTTCTCCCATTTTTGCGGTGCTGGGAATTGAACTCAGGACCTCAGAGACTGCAGATACGTCTTACTGGAGTGATAGCCACTGCAACTTTGATAAATTTAGTTTTTCCTAGCTCAAGTAATTTTAGCTTTGCTATATTGGGGAAAACTTCTAAATACATACAGAATTAAGATTCATTCACCCCATTTATGACAGCAGATAATTTTTTTCATAATTTTTGATACTGCATGTGCCACATCCTTAAGTTCAGCTGAAGCCACATTAGTTTTATATCAAAGTATTACTGCAAGTAGAAACAATCTCAAGTATTTCCAAATTTTGCCTAACACATGGAAGTTAAGAAAGGAGTTGGGGCTTCTGGTCCCAGCCTCGCTCTTTTGATTACTGGAAGCAAGGGCGCAGGGAGCAGTCAGGGCAGCAGAATGTTGACAACCAGGGTACATAGCCTAGTCTGCAAGCAAACTATTTCCACCTTAGCATGTGTAGGAGTGCCTGGGAGTGGTGTGAACAGTGATGACTGCTCTTCCCAGTTCTGTCCATGGCGTGATGACCCTTTGGTCATATGGCCATGTCAAATAGCTGTCTAGCAGTCAGCAGGCCCCAAGGGAAATGCAAGACCACCCCTGGAGCAGCCTGAACAGGGTCTAGAAAGTCGAGCTGTATCACATTTGGTTCAATGAGAGCTTTGCTGAGATGGACAGGGGCACCAATGAGCAGAAGACAGTTTTGGGTAGAGGCATGTTCTTCATGGGCCTCACTGCCCTGCTCTGATCTGGAAGAAGCACTGTGGGTATGGCATTATCCTGAAAACCATTGAAGAAGAGTGAGTGGCCATTAAAAATGAGAGGTTGTTCACCACGAAGGTCAGCCTGTCTAGGGTTTCTCTGCCAAGTGAGAATGTAACAAGACCCAGTGGAAGAAGGAGGAATGCGCTGCTCTGGCAACTGTCACTTCATTCACCCTGGCATATTTATAGGAAACCTCTTATATCAAACAGTACCAATGTTAATAAATGATCAGATTATGCAGGGGGGAAAAGGCTGATGAAATAATTATTAATGAATATGTAGGAACATTACTGAATTTTAATGAAGTATTTATTATCAAAACAAATCTGGCATAATTTTATTCTACTAAGAAATCTTCTAATAGTCATCCTATATTGGAAAGAGTTTTTTTTATCTCCTTTACATGGAAATTAAAGTGCATATATATATATTATATATATAATATGTATATATTATATATATATAACATTATCATTGATTTGATCAAAGTTTCATTAACAAAATCTAATACCAATAATTTCCTCAAATTTACTATTGTAGGGAAGACTTTGAATAGTGCAGCATTTTTATGATAATAAATGTAAAGCAAATTAGAATTATAATATTTATTTGTTGTCATTGTAAAATGATGAGGAAAAAATGTCAGACACAGTCATAGGGTATAGCCTCCAAAACTCAAGCCACAAATAAATTTATGTCAAGTGCGTCAACATTCTACATTTATACCACCTTCTGTTCAAAGGGAAGAATATAAAGCTTGTGAAACCAGCTAGGAAAATTACTCAAAAGTTTGTTTTTAAAACTTTTAACTAACCATAAAATCTTATTCAAAGCACTTTTTTTTCAACCCATCTGATCTCAAATTACTGTACAAGTCACAATGTAAAAGTAATGAGATACTCTGCAAGAGTGTTCAATAGGATTTAAAATTTTAACTTAAGGGAATTTGGATGTTCAATCATTCTCAAAGAGACTGTAAGGATGATTTAAATCCCCAAGGAAGCCTGAAAGAAAAAGGATACAACCATTACTGGAAATGTAATACAATATTAATTCTTAGGTTTCACATTCAGACTAGAAAGCTTACATTCAAGATGGCACACCAATTTTCACAGAAATGTGTTTTCCAATTCATGGTTCATCCCTTGAAAAGCTGTACTTGAGCAATAATGATTATATCCTCAAATTAGTCACACACGCACCAGAGTAAATTGGAAATGAAAAGCTTCTTAAATTACCCAAATGAACATAAATGATTTATTTTCCTTCTGCTGACATGAAAGGGATTGAGTTGAACGTTCATGAAAGATAGGAGTTACTCACCCTGTACTATGGTTAGAGAGCTCTCCCAGGACAAATATTCCCAGAAAGGATTTAACTTGGCAGTAAAGAAACCATCTATTCTAAAAGGTCATGATGTCCATCAGCTTTCCTTCTGAGATGAGAAAAGTCTTATCACAGGCCATCGCTGTGAAGTAGCAGCTGCCCTGCAGAACCATACCTTCCTAAGGTGAATAGTTTCTCACAGTCGCCAAAGCAACTGTTCCTCAGACCATTTCTTGTCTACTATGGCAGCATTCTTAGCCACAATGCAACATCTTTGCTTTTTTATCTTAAATGTTTACTAACAAATATTTCTCTGCATTTTACATAGTTCTTAAGCCCTGCCGAAAACAGCAACTTTTCAGTCAAGCCTGATGCAACTCTAATTCCTGATTATGGCCTATAAATTCCCACATAATCTGACCTTTGTATGTCTCCAGCCACACTGACCTTCCAGTTTCTCTAACAGCTCACCAGTTTCTCTAACAGTCCCACCTCTGAGCCTCCACCTCTGGAATATGTACTCCTCCACAGTGGAATATGCCTCCACACTGGAATATGTACTCCCTAACGGGCAGACAGGAAAAATCAAGATGGCGGACAGATAACACGCGCCTTCTCTCCCAGAGTAAAGGGAAGCCTCGATGAGAGGTTTAGAACTCATATTGAATAGATAGAAACAGTGATAGTTTAGATTGGGAGACAGAGGATGAAACTGGATGGATACTGAAATCGAGCATTTGGCTTTGGAAGAATTACACAGAGGTCAGTGGCAGGACTGCCATTCCACCATTTCGCTTTCACACAGATGGGCAGGATAGAATCCTGGAGACTCGGAGGGGACTTTGCCCACATACCCACGGGAGCCGGACCCAACACAGCATGCAACCTTGACATCACACTGTCACCCTGCCCGTGGGACACAAACTGCAAGTTTTCGGGTGAGTCAGCACAGAATCGCTCCCTCCTTCCTGTTGTGGCGGTGGGAAACCAGTGCCAGCAGTACACATCCAGAGCTGAAACGCGGCTCCCTCTCTCCTGTTGTGGTGGGACAGTCATGCAGACGCAATCTCCACAGACATACGGGCACACATATGCCTGGACCCCAGACACACCAGAGGGGATCCTAAGTCATCCCACTGCACTGTGGAGAAAGGTGAGGTCTGCGGAGGAGGCTGAGCACCACGCAGACAGAGTGCTCCTTTCTGGACAATTAGACACAATAAGAACAGTTTCGAGCGCAATTGCTGTGCATGGCAGACCTACTACAGACTCTCTCTGGGGGGGTTGAATATCATTCCACCCACAAGAGGATTTGGTTCTCCCAAGTGGTCTCCCAAGTGGGCGGAAAGCTGCGCTGCGCCCCCAGGCCATATTTTTACTTTTTGACACAGGGTCTCTCTGGGTTGCACAGGCTGCCTGTGATCTTGGGCTTGAGATCCTCCTGCCTTCGCCCCCAAGCTGCTGGGAATGCAGGTGTATACCACCGCACCTGACTATAAGCAATTTTTTACGTGGGTGGGAGCGTGTATGTGTGAGGTTTTTTTTTTTTAATTTTTATTTGCTTCCTTCCTTGTTTTACTCTCTTCCCTCTTTCTATTCTCCTTCTCTTTTTCTTATGCTATATATGCATCCTTGTATTAATTATTTTACCATCAGAGCCCCCACATGTCTGTCAGTTCGCCGTGGGGGCTTGCGTGTTGCAATGAGGCTGAGAGCTCTGCCACTGTAACCTTAGACATGACCAAGGTTGCCCAAGGTGGACAGGTTTCAGCTGAGCTTCCAGACTAAGACAGACTAGGGAGTAGGACCTGGTGAGCCACTCCCGAAACAACTAGCCATTGAAAACCCTATGGATAGCAAAGAAACACTGTCAGATATAGTGCCGGAAAATGAGGCCCCCAGGTTGGAAGGCACTCAAAAGACTACTGGTGAAGAGTTGCCTCCTCCAAGTAGAGTCTACCGTGATGAGGGAAATGGAGTAAAACCCCAGGGTGTTCAATGTGATGATGTGACATGACTCAAAATGAGGAGGAACAACTGTAAACATCCATTAATAATTGGAACATGGAATGTACGTAGTATGAATCTAGGCAAATGAGAAATTGTTAAAAGAGAAATGGATCGCATAAACATTGACATTCTAGGCATCAGTGAGCTAAAATGGACTGGCATAGGCCATTTTAAGTCAGACAGTCATATGGTCTACTATGCTGGGAATGATAAACTAAAGAGAAATGGGGTTGCATTCATCATCAAAAAAGACATTTCAAGATCTGTCATGAAATACAATGTTGTC
>VMDO01024909.1:0-28985 GCA_007922755.1 Pedetes capensis | reverse complement strand
ATAATTTTTATTTCTTTTTCTAAAACATTTTTGGTTGCCATTTGATTTGTAAGCTTTTCTCCAATTGTATGTCATTGCTGGTATGCATATGCTTTAGTTTGTATAAGTGAATAGCTAAATTGGAAGTAGTCACAGGGTTTTTGAAACCATTAGTTTATTTAATGATGTAATAAGGGCATCTTGATATACAATATGATTGTCAATTACAGAGATCTAATAAATCATGATGTAATTTATCACAATCATCATTTTAGGATCTGTGTCAGAGAGAGTAATACAATTTTCTACTGACTCCCTTACATTACTTAGCCTCTTCAGAGTTAGCCAAGGCATATGACTAATTTTTGCCAGTGGGCATTTTGTGACGAGAAAATAGCATATGCCATTCTAAGCCAACACATGAAAAATCCATGTGTGATTCTCTCATCTTCTCAGTTGTCATGGTAACCAAGAAGGCCACATCTTCAGATGGTAGTAACCAAGGTGGCCTACAAGATGGTGACACCTCCATTATCTTCATCTTCCTGGTCCTTGAGTGACTTCATTAAATAAAGTATCTTTGTCTTACTGCCAATTCCATCATTCAATACTCAATATGTTCTGTAAATGAGGAAAACACATTTGCTATTGTTATGCCATAATATCATAATCTATTCTACACCTAAACACGTTGTTGTTGTTGTTGTGGGCCGTCAAGTCAGTATCCGGCTCATAGCAACCCTCATAGGGTTTTCAATGGCAGATTGTTTCGGGATTGCCTTGAGAGTGGATTGCCACATCCTTCTCCCATTTTTGCGGTACTGGGAATCGAACTCGGGACCTCAGAGACTGCAGAGCAGTGCTCTACCAACTGATCTAAATCCCAGCCCACACCTAAACATATATACTCTTTATTAGCTACTATTGTTATTGCTGTTTTGTGCCTTCAAGTTGGGTGTGATGCATAGCACCTGTGTATGGTGAAAAGTAGCATAGTGGTGCTCAGGTGAGAGGTGAAGATTTTGAAGGGCTGAGGGTAAGCAGGCTCACTGAACATTCTTCCGCTCTGACTCATACTCAGTTAGTATACCTGAGAAGATTTCACATTCTATGTAACTAATTTTTAAAAAGTAGAAATTGAAATATGATATTTACCACTTTCAGTATAATGAATCTTTGGAATATTTTCATACTGTGCACAAAATGTTTAGAAGTCAATTCTAATGAGGCTGTAAGATGACCCTACCATGAAATCATCAGGGACATCAAAGGGGATTGTTTCCCTGCATACACTAAGATGGGATGGCTTTCATACCATAGTCCATGTGATGGAGGACAGAGAGAGCTGGTGGAAGTACACATGATGAAATGTAGGAGAAACTGAAGACAAAAGTTCCCTGTTAATTACTTGAAATCTGGGGAAGAGTTTGGAACTCCCACAGGTCAAAGAAAACAGACAAGGGGCCAGAAGAGTCCCCACTTATGTTTCAACTATACTTACATATTAAATAATTAACTTAAAATACTTTGGGAGTATTCTGCATAGATATATCATGATCTCTAAAGTAAGACTCTCCCACATGTCTATCACTTTGTCATGCTGTGGGGTTTTGCATGTTGCTGTGACACAGAAAGCTGCCACTGGTATTTCAGATACTAGCAAGGACACCCATGGTGGACTGGTTTCAGCTGACATTCCGGAATATGACAGACTAAGGAAAAGGAAACTGGAGCCCACTCTGAAACAAATAGCCATTGAAAACTGTGTGAATAGCAGAGAAGCACTGTCAAATATACTGCCTGAAAATGAGTCCCCCGGGCTGGAAGAATGTCAAGAAATGATTGTTTCTATGCGACAGCCTGGAAGGCAGTCAAGTTGCCTCCTTAAAGTAGAGTCTACCTTAATTATAGGAATGGAGTAAACCCCTGCAACCTCCTTTGGCTGATGTGGCACGACTCCAAATGAGAAGAAACAGTGGTTCCAACACTGAGCTTAAACATAAAAAGATCATGTGCATGGTGCAGTATCAGGTAGTGTTTTGTTCTGTTGTAAATAGGGTTGCTATGAGTTAGACCCCACTTGATGGCACCTGACAAAAACAAGATCGGATTGTATTGTGAGTAGATGACTATAATAAATTTTAGAATTGTTTCAATTTTTTATTATATATGTTGAATTTTTTTTTTTATTTTTGCTTTCTTCAGATTTTATACCCTTTCATAAAGCATTTGAAATATACATAGAGATCCTAATAATTGGGAATATGTGGGCTGTTTTGGATAACTGTATTTTGCAGCCATAAAGAAAATTGATAGTATTCCAAAAATGTATATTCTTTATTTTCCTTTAACAAAACTAATAGGTGATTATAATTTAGATAGAGATTAAATTATTAGAACAGATTGTACTTTTTCTGAAACTCTATTCCATATTAATATTTCTAGTCCTCATCTAAGGAAACTTACCATGCCAACAGCCAAGTGCAGCATGGACCCCAAAAAAGACATCAAAGGGAAGGCGACTTCTGGTGGAGACCTGAAAAGGTCCTGAAGTGACCCAGGTGGATACTCAAGATACCAGCTGCTCGTGCAGTGCCCAGTCCCTGAAAAAGGGGACTATGGCCTGTTTTGGAGAGACAACAAAGTGACCTTTGTCTATGGAGTCAGAAAGTTGGAGAGAAGTAGAAGGTGATGGCCTGATTTTGCACTCCCTTGTGGACCATGTTGTTGTTGTTGTTAGGTGCCACTGAGTCAGTATCCAACTAATAGCAACCCTGCGTAAAACAGGCGAAACACTTTATCAGTGCTTCTCTGCTATTCACAGAGTTTTCAATGGCAGATGGATTTTTGGGATTGGGTTGCCAGATCCTTCTCTCAAGCCTACAGTATCTGGAGTTCCTAGGCAGTCTCCCATCCAAGTACTAACCAGGCCCGACCCTGCTTAACTTCCCAGATCTGACGGGACTGGATGCCACAGTGCCGCAGCTACAGGCTTGTAGACCATGAAAGCGGGTTAATCTGTTTTTTGTTTGTTTTTCTCTGGGTAGGAAGGCACACCCTGGAAAAGTTTTGCGTATAAGATTGCTATAGTCTGAAGTGCTTGAAAAGGTTCACTCTGGCTGCTCTGTTAAACACTGAAAGGAAGAAGAGGATGAAAGCTTAAAGATTACTTAAGATGCAAATGCAAAAACATTCATGGAAGAACACATAGCAGATTAGACCAGAGGAATAATGAAGAGTGGTTAGATTGGAATGTTAAGCCCATAGGATGTGTTGAATGATTGAATATAGCGTGAAAGAGAATCAAGGACCATCCAATAACAGAGAGGGCAGTTGCTTAAAGCTAGGTTGAAGAATGCCACGAAGAGAATGGAGTCACTGGGATGATCTGCAGTTCACTTTTGTTCCTTTTACTTTTGAGATGTCTACTAGATATCTAGGGCTGGGATTTAGCTCAGTTGGTAGAGTGCTGCGCTGCAGTCTCTGAGGTTCTGAGTTCAATTCCCAGCACCACAAAAATGGGAGAAGGACGTGGCAATCCACTCCCAAGGCAATCCCAAAACAGTCAGCCATTGAAAAGCCTATGAGGGTCGCTATGAGTCAGATACCGACTCGATGGCACCTAACAACAACAACTAGATATCTAAATAGAAATGCAGAGAAGATTCAATATTGCCCAGTGGTTTTTGTATATGCAGTTGTGTATTTATAAAACTTCAAAAATCCAGAAAGCTGAGAAAGTTCTATTATTTTCAGCTAACAAAATATTTTGTAATCATGTATCTCTAGAAATGTTTGCTGCCTTCATTGCCTACTATAAAAGGACATTAGCTTCTATTTAGTTAACTAAAATACTTAATTCATTGTTTATATAGAAAGTGCACACAAATATCTTTTGAAGAGGAAAATGCCCATGAATAACAATCAATAGTTCCAATATCTTCTTATGACTTTCAGGAGGTCAGTAAGAAATCCAAGCAGAGCCAGATGCTGTGGCACATGCCTGTAATCCCAGCGGCTCAGGAGGCGGAAGCAGGAGGATTGCAAGCTCGAGGCCAGAGGCTGTCTGCGTAATTTAGTGAGACCCTGTCTCAAAAAATAAAAAATAGGCTGAGGGTGCAGCTCAGTGGTCCAGCACTTGCAGAGCATGCAAGCAAAAGGCCCTGGGTTCAACCCCCAGTACCGCAAAAAAAAAAAAAAAAAGGAATTCCAGGCAGAGAAAGAAGCACGTGAAAAGTGGCAGGTCAATGAAAAAAAGTAAAATCCTCCACTAGATGGATTGACATATTATCTGCAACAATGGAATTAAACACAAATAAGATCGTGCACCTGGCACAGAATGGGGGAGGGTTTTATTCCACTATACACAGGGTGCTGGACATTGAACAAGAGAGACAGAAAAAGAATTGATGCTTTTGAATTGTGGTGCTGGAGACATCTATTGAATATACCATGGACTGCCAAAAGAACAAATCTGTCCTAGAAGAAGTACAACCAGAGTGCTCCTTGGAAGCAAAAATGGCCAAACTGCGTCTTACATATTTCGGATATGTAGTCAGGAGAGAACAATCCCTGGAGAAGGACATCATGTTTGGGAGAGTGTCAGGTCAACACAAAAGAGGAAAACCCTCCACCAGATGGATTGACACAGTGTCTGTAACAATGGGCTTCAACATAAATAAGATGGTTTGCCTGGCACAGAATTGGCAAGTGTTTTGGTCTGCTGTACATAGGGTCGCTATGAGTCAGACTCGACTCGACGGCACCTAACAACAACAACAACAATACACAGGGTCGGGCTGGGATTTAGCTCGGTTGGTAGAGCGCTGTGCTGCAGTCTCTGAGGTCCTGAGTTCAATTCCTAGCACCACAAAAATGGGAGAAGGACCTGGCAATCCACTCCCAAGGCAATCCTGAAACAGTCAGCCATTGAAAACCCTCTGAGGGTCACTATGAGTCAGATACTGACTCCATGGCACCTAACAACAACAACATACACAGGGTTGCCATGAGTTGGACCTGACTTGATGGTACCTAACAATAACAACCACCACCACCACCACCACCACCACAATAATAATAATAATAATAATAATAATAATAATAATAATAATAAAATACTAGCCACTCCACTTTAAAAAAAAATTCGTAGTAAATACATATTTATTACTGCAGAGGAGATTTAGTATTCAAAAAAGGGTGTCAAAACAAGCGGATTGCCTGGAGGTATGATTAGTGAGGTTCTGCCTCCCAGAGCCTGGCTAGCCCAGGCTGTACAGGGAACAACAGATAAGGTGGAGTGCTTACAACTTAGCAACAGCTTGGAAAGTATTGTCAATAAATGCTGCAGTTTGAAATGGGGCTAAGCGATAGGATGTGATAATATTGTATAATTGAAGCAGCACTTCAATATCTAATCTTGGGATTAGAGAATATCTGGTGTTCACACCAGTGAAACTGTGTCAGACTGGAATTTATAGCACTTCTCCATTGATATTAATAACAGCGATAGATTAGGAGAGGCAAACCATGTTACAGCTTATTGCAACATATCTATGATAAAGTGTGGAAACTTGCTCTTCATACTAGGGTGAAGAAAAAAGACCCACCTCCCAAATATGTTGCAGCAGAAACTAAAGCATCTGGTTCCCACTATCACCATGTTTTGAATAAATGTTTCCAAAGATCCAACTCCTTGATAATGGCTTTTGGTAAATTCATTTAAGAAAAATTTGGGTCCACACCAACATTTCCCCAAATAACAATGACTTTACATATGACAGAGCTATTTTCTAGCCCAGCTTTTTGTAGTTAGCATAATGTTGAGACAGTTTGCGTTAGTTCATAATAAGCAAACAGGAAATCCCAGGGAAATGTGTTACCATATCACAGATAGCTGGCCAAGAAGCCAGGGGAGGCAGAGAGGTGAGTAAAGAAGGGGATGGAAGATGAGTGAGGAAGGGGAGCAAAGAGAGGAATGGAGTGTGAGGGAGACTGCAAATTGGAAACAGAAGCTTGAATGAGAAAATGCTGTTTTAGAAAGTAATCTTTAAATTTTTTTTTTAAGTCATGCCTAGAAGCTGTCTAAGCTACAGCCAAATAATAAGATTATGTGTGATTCCCGATCCTAGCACTGTCAGGCTTGGTTAGTGTGATGCCTATAATGTATTTGGTGTGGTTACTTCTTGTTTTATAGCAAGAATCCTCTACATTAGGCATAAATTGTTTACAGGATGGGTTTTTTTTTTTTGGCTGCCATATTTGCATATTTGCATGGAAATTTCAAAGTGAATATTGTTACATATATATATCTTATATATACGTATATATATATATATGTATATAGGGCTGGGATTTAGCTCAGTTGGTAGAGCGCTGCGCTGCAGTCTCTGAGGTCCCGAGTTTAATTCCCAGCACCACAAAATGGGAGAAGGACCTGGCAATCCACTCCCAAGGCAATCCCGAAACAGTCAGCCATTGAAAACCCTATGAGGGTCCTTATGAGTCGGATACTGACTTGACGGCACCTAACAACAACAACAACATATATATATGTATATATATATATATATATATATACATATATATGTGTATATATATATATATATATACATATATATATATATATATACATATTTGACCCAACTGACAGATATAGCTATTTCAGCCAAAAAGAAAATCTCTAGACATGACCTGACCAAAACTTCTCTTTCATGAGTGACACAATAGGCTATTTTATGCTAATTTTATATCATCATAAGAAAAACTGTATATTTTCCTCTTAGAAGTATATCACTAAATTGCTTTAATAATGTTAACAACTAATAATATTGATAATAGAACTAATACAAACGAGAAAATGAAGTTATATTTGCAACGTTTGATCTCTTCCAAGTTGTTAGATCTTTCCATTTCTTCATCTTATCTCAGGAAATGTTTATTTACGGGTTCAACATAAATAGTTATTAGAAAAAATATTTATGATAAAAGCCATGTAACACTGACATTAAAATCTGGCTAATTGTTTTATATATTTTTTTCCATTGGGAAAAATGTTTTTAACCTTTCATTTCCTAAGAATGCTTATAGGAGTAGTTAGCAAATGTTGCTCCTTTCCAAATGTTTTACACTTTACAATGTTGGTGTTATTAATACTTCTAATCATTATTAGGTTAATAGGTCCATAAAGGAATGATTGGCTAATTCCATGAGCCTTCATCTTAGAAATGGAAATAAAGTTTTAATTCCGGCATTGAACACAGTTGGAGAAAATAAAGTTACGCTCATGAGTGGGCAGAAGTTTTAGGAGATTTGCCATGATTTTATCTTTCATCCATAAGCGACTTTTAAGTTTTTCTTCAAAAAATTACACTCACATTTATGTAAATAGATTGCTTGCACTACCTAACAGCAGATGAGCTAAAGGTCAATAATGTCAATTATTTTTGTTGTTGTCTTTTCTGCTGTATAGGATATATTTTGATAAAAGCAGTGAGAAAAATGAAAGAATCCAGAGATGAAAACTTACAGGGATTAACATATTTGGTAACTACTCTCTTCGGTGCAAATTTTCATAATCATCTGGAGTGTTTAGACCGGATTTTGTAATAACTTACCTTCAAACATTTCACTCCTCTCTCTAACAAAGGCTCTTGTAACTTTAGTTCTCTTGCCCAGCAAATCTGCAGTGTTTCTTCTTTTGTCAACAGACACGCAGAAAGCCTTTAAAAGACACATTTTTTCATTTATGAGAAATTCAATCCAGATTTAAAGCTCTCGTCTTACCCCTACTGTTGGCTCACTTTAGGATGATTCTGTGGTGGCTCTGGGGCCCAGGAAGCATTGTAACATGTGTTGGCAATCTTGCAAACTAAATTTAGAGTCCCTTAGATTCAATATCAGGACATTTATTAGGAGGAAAGCTTGCCTTGAGCTCTTTCTGTGGGTTAATGTTAAGCCAATGGCAGCAATTCTAGGGTAAGTTTTCTTGTTTATCCATGATGATGTTTAATGCAAAGCTAATATACTTCCTGGGACAGCCCATGGAGGACAAGTCTCATTACTAATACCTAGCAGGCTTCTCTGTGATTTCCAAGTGGGCTATGGAATTACAGTCCATATCTTCTGGGTAGCTTTCATTTATATAAATCAAAAGTATCTTGAGACAGTAGGCAAAGAGAAAATGAAAGAGTAGAATTTTTTTTTTTTTTTAACAGCTCATTGCACCCTGTTTTAAATGCATTTAATTTGCTCTGAGTTACTATTTATAGCGTGGAGCCAGTCATGTTTCAAGCATTGCAAAAACAGATCTTTGCTGTTTAATACTCTTTAACTGACTTATCCCATGTACGAAAGACCAGAGGTGTGATGATAAATGTTTAACAACTGGCTCTTTAAGACAAGTTAAAACTTTCGGCATTTGCAAATTTAGAGGATATCAATGATCCCATTGTGATCAGATCCAATCTAACAGCCTGATGCCAATTGGCTTTTGATATCCCTAAGGGGCTGGGATTTAGTTCAGTTGGTAGAATGCTGGTTTGTGGTCTCTGAGGCCCTGGGTTTGATTCCCCAGCACCACAAAATGGGAGAAGGACTTGGCAATCCACTCCGAAGCAATACCAAAACAATCAACTATTGAAAACCCTTTGAGGGTCACTATGAGTTGGAGCTGATTTGACAGCACCCAACAGCAAGAATTTAATGGACTGGAGTTTTAGTTCAGTTGGTAGGGTGCTGCTCTACACTCTCTGAGGCCCTGGTTTGATCCACAGGATCACAAAATGGGAGAAGAACCTGGAAGCCCACTCCGGAAACAACCAGACATTGAAATCCCTATGAATAGCAGAGAAGCACTGACGGTGCCGGGCATGCCACAGTATGGGGGAAAGTTTCATCTGTTGTACATAGGGTCACTATGAGTTGAACCTGACTCGATGGTACCTAACAACAACAACAACAACAATTTAATAGTAGGCTCTAGGTATGAATGACTACCCTGTGCCACCGGAAAAATAATATTTTATGGTTTTTTTGTTGTTTATAATTTTTATATTGTTATTAAGTATACTGTTGTTTTATTAAATTCGGTCTTTTCCTAATTAAAGGACTGAAAATGCTTTTGTCTTTAAGAGAATATAATGGTACTCTCTATAGGACTAGATTGGAATGACTAAATTTTGTGTTGTTCATGGGACTCTGGACTAGGAAATTGGGAGGATTTTGGAGAATTTGTGGCTTAATAACTTCATGTTAAAGAAACTGAGACTCAGAAAAAAGTGTCTTTTTATTTATTTATTTTTAATTTTTTTTTTGTTATTGTTTTCTTCAAAATCACAGTGGAAGCAATAAGACTCAGGCCAAATTTATTGAGCCTCAAAACTTTATTCTTTCCATTGACTTCTTGTTTCTTTTTTCTCTTCTTTTTTTTTCCCCCCAATACTGGGGGTTGAACCCAGGGCCTCAGGCCTGCAAGCTTTGGAAGTGCTGGACCACTGAGCTGCACCCCCAAACCATTTTTTTTTTTTTTACTTTCTTTTTGAGACAGGGTCTCGCTAAATTACACAAATTGCCTCTGGTCTTGAACTTGCAATCCTCCTGCCTCCGCCTCCTGAGCTGCTGGGATTACAGGCTTGCGCCACCACGCCCGACTTTTGTTTCTTTCTTATTGGATCACACAGACTAGTTTGAGTTCCCTGAGGTCTTGACAGAGGTAGTTTGCTGCTCAGTTGTTATAATCAGCTGTCAAATCTGAGGATAATTAAGGCACAAGTTAGGAAATATTTCTCATTTATTTATGAATAAATATAATGATGTAAAATATAAAAACAAAAGAAAACAAAAAGAAAAAATAAATCCCACAGAAGGAATAGTGCTCTTGTAAACCTGCACTTTAGTATTTCAGATCTCAGGCAAACATTTACACGAATGACATGTATTTTGATGCACAGTTCTGATCTTTTGTAACTTTTAACTAGAATGTCATTCTGATATTTCTGTTATAAAGTCCCCAGCTGATATTTCTGTCAGCTGTTGCTCTCCTATATATAACATCTTCCATGTCAAAATTAGTAGATAGTTTACCTCCAAGTTAGTTTTATCACAGTATTTCCCTACTTAAAGCAACAAGCCAGATGTGGTGTCTCACACCTGTAATTCCAGCGACTTGGACAGTAGAGGCAAGAGGATGGACGGTTTGATGCCAGAGGCAGCCTGTGTAACCTAGAGAGACCCTGTCTCAATTTAAACAATAAAAAAGGAGGCAAAGGGTGTAGCTTAGTGGCAGAACACTTGCCATTGTATACAAAAGAGGTCTTGGGTTCAGCCCTTCCGTACCAAAAAAAAAAAAAAAAAAAAAAAGAATAAAAAATGGCTCCCTTTCACCCAGTCCACTAAATCCCCAATTCCTTAACCCAACCTGCTGGTGATAGAAATCAAACATGTTTTGCTCACCCATATGCCTTCAATGCCACCCTGGTGCCTGGCTTAGGCATTATTAGTAATCATCTTACGTGCATTGTCTCATAGATCTGTACATGCCTGGCCATGGACACTGTTAGACTCCCCAACAACTTCACTCTTGAGAGAGAAATGTATTAACGTTCCGAGGAATTCTTAGCCAGTTAGTTGCATCACCTGCTTTTGAACTCAGCTTTTCAGATCATACTTTAACTACCTTCCCATATATAGTATGGTTGTTTCCTCTGGGCTGGATTGACTGTCTTGAAGCAAAACAGCCATGATGACCTGGAGATGATGTTGGCCCGCAGTCACGGCAATGAAATAGGCTTAATTACCCACTTGATGGGCTGTGGATTAGCTCAGTTGGTAGAGCACTGCTCCACACTCTCTGAGGACCTGGGTTTGATTCCTAGCATTGCAAAAACAGGAGACAGACATGGCAATCCACGGCCAAAGTAATCCCCAAATAATTAGCCATTGAAAACCCTATGAGAGAGCTGGGTGCCAGGCACCGTGGCATGGCATGCCTGTAATCCCACTGGCTTGGGAGGTGTGGGGCATTGCCCTGCTGCTGGACTCGCTCTGGCTGTGAGCAGGAACCAGCCGCCAAAGACCCGTCATCTGGTGAGGGGGAGCTGAGCACCCAAGAGCTGCGCCGCCCGGAAAGGAGGTTTATGCCCACGGCTGCTCTGAGAAGCCTTGAGAAATGATTTAGCTCAGTTGGTAGAGCACCGCTCTGCAGTGTCTGAGGTCCGGAGTTTGATTCCCAGCACCCCAAAAATGGGAGAAGGACGTGGCAATCCACTCCCAAGGCAATCCCGAAACAGTCAGCCACTAAAAACCCTATGAGGGTTGCTATGAATCGGGCACGACTCCATGGCACCTAACAACAACAACAGGCCACCTGGGACTCTCAAAATGATCTAAAGAGGCTCTAGAAACTTTGATGCCCTCATTAAGACTGTTCCTTTTATTTTTGTCATTGGAATTCTCTTCTTTACTTTTACCAATATCCTAACCTTCCTTCAAGGTTGTTCTTCAACCTCTTGGCCTCAGCTTCTCCCCTTCTCCCTCTCAGGGTTCTCTCTTCTGAATTACATATTCTGCTTGGTGTTTCTAGCTGTTTCTCTGCATGTCAGGTCTCCTGAGGTATGGTGGAATTTGGATCATTTTGAATGTGGACAATGTGTTAGGTGTCTTTTTATTATCCACTGCAATCTGCACAATAGCATAGCTATTTAACGGTACATTCTAGTATATGTTGATGATAATTTATTTGCCAGCTATACAGTTCTTTGCAGGAATTTTGACTGTGACTGGGAAATGAGATTCTGGAGAAGACCATTGCATTTCAAAGTGCCTTTTACCAGCTGAACAACTTCAGATAGGGATAGTTAAGGACAATTCACCTCGGAAGAAAGCTGGCCTAAGGGCACAAGAATGACAATAACAGAAAAATAATGGGATTAGAGTGGATAACAAGCTAAATTAGAATCCTCAGTGTGCCTCCCTGAATCATGCATAAATAAAAGCTGAGCAGGCAAGAAGTCTGGTCTAATTTTCCCACTAAATTTTGTGTAGGTCAGCCTTGCTTAAGAATAATGCACCTGCTCTGAGTTCTCTTTCCATGGAAGTGATGAGAAAAAAGAGTGTAACAGGGGAGATTTAGATGATATATTAGGAAGGTATTAGGGAAAAGAAGGAGCATAAAGCTCATTCAGCTTTTTGTCTTTGAAAACTTTCTTATAGTCATGGTTCTGTAAAGAATTGCTCTCAAACCATCCCAGAAATGGTGTTAGTCTTGCCTGCAGTTTCCTTACAGTTCCCAGGCTCTTTTGCCAGCTCTGTTTTGGCTGCACAAAGCCTATGGTCAGGAACTTCCACATAAGACTCATTCCAAACTCTAGTGCTGGGATCTAGGTACAGACACTCCTCCTAGGTGAGGAATGGGTTCATCTGAGACAGCAAGAGCTGGTCTGAGGGTCCAGAGAGCTCCTGATGCAAAGTCCATATTTATATGTTACCTTATGGAAATCCTGGTATGTTTTCCTTTGAATTGCTGAATCAAACTTGTTTTTAGCTCACTGAACCTAGTTCACTTACTGGAAAAAAGTTGCTATGAGAATGGTAATGCTTTTACTCCTGGTAGGGAGCCTTTTGGGGTTGCATAATAATGATGATTAATATTAATAAATAGTTTGAATACTTAGGAATTTCTTCAGTTTCACTTTCACTCCTTACAGTATGATTTGCCTTTTCATACAGTTTTATAATAACCATATAACTGACCATTATAGACTTGGGAACATTTGAGCTATTTTACTCTCATTCTATAACAATTTATGAAGTGACATTATTATCCTTTTTAAATAAATGAATAAATAAAAGTTAAATAGGTACCCAATAAGAAATAGCTAATAAATGACTGAGTTTATGTTCTTTCTAATGAATTACTTAGATATACATAATCTTCCCTTTGAGTCAGTGAATTTATTCTTAAATCCTCTGAATTTTTTCATAGGACTTATACTAAAACCTCCAGCAAAGAAATATGTGGTATAAAATTGGATTGAAAAATGGAAAGAGTAATTGAGATAAAACATAAACATAGCTAAAGTGTATCTTTCATAACACAGAATATGCTAGTTGCTAATAAACCACGTTAATAAAATATCTGTATTATAGAGGTACTTACCCTATATTCTTGAATCTAATCTTTTTAACAGTTTTAGAGGCCTACAAAATCAGATAGTCTGTGGCTGTGCCACTGTGGCATCTGATCCCATCAGATCTCAGAAGCTAAGCAGGGTCAGGCCTGGTTAGTATTTGGATGGGAGACCACCTGAGAACACCAGGTGCTGTAGGGTTGGGAGAAGGACCTGGCAACCTGCTCCCAAAAAGCAATCAGCCATTGAAAACTATGAATAGCAGAGAAGCACTAACAATATTGTTTCGCCTGTTGTACGTCGGGTTGCTATGAGGCGGACATCAACTCGATGGTACCTAACAACAAAATCAGATGCAGATTAGAATCGCATGAAAATTAGATTTGCCACGAAGAGAGCCTCTCTCTCTCTCTCTCTCTCTAATCTGCATGTGTGTTGGTAACCCTCTAAAGCTATTGAAAGGACACAGGTTAGATTTGAGAATACATGGTACTAGGGAAAGGCAGAATAATGTTACAATAAGGAAATTTAGGAACTGCAGCCGTAGCCCTGTGGCATCCGATCCTGTCAGATCTCGGAAGCTAAGCAGGGTCGGGCCTGGTTTGTACCTGGATGGGAGACCGCCTGGGAACACCAGAAGCTGTAGGCTTGGGAGAAGGACGTGGCAACCCCCTCCCAAAAATCAATCTGCCATTGAAAACCCTATGAACAGCAGAGAAGCACTGACAATAGTGTTTCCCCTGTTGTACAGAGGGTCGCTATGAGTCGGAAACCGACTCGACGGCACCTAACAACAACAACAACAACATGTAGCAATTCAGTTCTGTAAACCTTGCAGTTCTGTAAGCACTGTTTTCACTATTAGCATCATTATTATCATAGGTGGTATTTTCACTGTTTGGCTTGTTGCCATCATACGCTTTCCATTAATGTTCTGGAGCTTCCTTGAAGTGTTGGACATTTCTCTCCAATAGGCCTAATGGTGGAGTAACTTTAACCCTCCTTAAATGGTTATCTCTTGACATACTAATTTTTCACAGGTTGAAACTGCAGCCCATTAAAAGTAAATGCATTCCTTCCAGGCTTCAATGGTGCATTCATGCTCAGGTGACCCCTTGACATTCTACAGGCATTGATGAGGTGCTGTCCTCTCTCTGGAAATAATCTAAACATTGATCCTAATGAACAGAGTGGAGCTCTAGACAAGCAGGGGAAAATGTGTTTATGTACATTTTTAGGTCATTCAAACTGTGTTACCAAAGGTTAAATACTTATAATTCAGGAAAGTAGGGAACGGCAAGGAAAGCACTTCTTCCAAACCCAGTTAAATATATATTTTTCAGTCTTCACATATAAATAACCCTAGGCTAATAAAATGCAAAGCATGTTTTTTTGCAGGTGGGTTGTGATGAAGTTCATACTGGCAGAGACGGGATAACAGTAGATGATACCAAATTAAATTCTCCTTTAGTTTCTAGATATTTTGGCAAATATTAAAGAAATGAGCATTATTTTCAAACAATCAGAGAACATAGAATGCACTAGACACTTTGGATTTACTTAAAAATTCAAAGTTAATTTTTAAATAAAGTACTATACTGACTATTGGGCAAAAGTAAGCACTTAATACTTTTCAACTCACACACTGGGAAGTATGGTTTTAACATTTTATATGTCCAGCAAATTTCAGTTCTTAATCTCAATCTATTTGCTTATTTTTGATGGGACTGCTGGTTCAAAAATTAACGTAAAATGTACTTTTGATATGAAAAAGGAATATCCATATATATCCATATATACAGTTTCTTTATTTTAGAATTTATTTTAGAGAGCTTAGCAGTAAGCTAGAGCTATTTGTAGAATATAACGGTAAAGGTTTTTGTCTCTTTAGATCATTGCTTTATCCTTAAATGTCTGGCACATGGTAGATGCTCGGTAAATATCTTTGAATGAGTGAAAATTCATCCGAGGAGTGTTTATTCAACAGAGTCTGGGGAAGAGTATGCCCATATGGGGACTCTCAGGCTGGGCAATGGATATAACATTATGCATACTGGTTCATGATATTCTCTTACATGCCATTAGGCAATTAAATCATGTATGTAACATTCCACCCCAATCAAGCAAAGTTTTAGCTATCATTTGTCTTCCCATGTTAATTGCCTAGAAGTTAAAAATGCCATCATGTGAGGAATCTATTGTCTAGTGTTTAATGACCTTTCAAATTATCACTTTTGTTTATAAATTAATGAACTGACATTAATATTTTAGTCAACTATTTCTGGAACTTGGCATATCAGTCTGTCCCTGGAAGGCAGTCTAATATGGAAAAGTGCAATATACTAAATAGTGCAAGGAGACAGAAAACAAATGCATTCTTGCTCTTGAAAGATGAAACTGTGTTGAGACAAAAATGATACTTGATCCTAAATGAACTATATACCATCACTGCATTTATGTGGTACAAAATATGTGCATATGAGTCCAGGAAGAATAGAAATAAAGTTAAAGAAGGCTTCTTAGAGGAAGAAAATAAAAATAGATTGCCCTTCAAGAAAGAGATTATTGCTAGTAGTGAAAATGCTATGGATAAGACATGAAAAAGTAGAAGAAAGATTATATGAAGGATAGATCAAGGAAACTTGCTTAAACAAAGTAAAGAACCTGTTAGGAAAAAATAAGAATGAATTTTATGAGATAAATAAATAGAAATCTATCAAAAGTGAAAAGCACTAGGTATGGTTGTTGTTGTTAGGTGGCATTGAGTCAGTGTCTGACTTATAGCGGCCCTATGTACAACAGGTGAAACACTATTGTCAGTGCTTCTCTGCTATTCATAGGGTTTTCGATGGCTGATTGTTTTTTGGGAGTGGGTTGCCGCGTCCTTCTCCTGAGCCTACAGCACCTGGTGTTCCCAGGTGGTGTCCTATCCAAGTACTAACCTTGTCAGACCCTGCTTAGGTTCCAAGATCTGAGAAATCAGATGCCACAATGGTACAGTGGCAAGCAGGCATTGTGGTACATGCCTTTATTCCTAGCACTAGGGAAACCAAGGCAGGAGAATTGCAAGAAGGAAATACATAGTGAGTTCCAGGACAGGCTGAGTAATATAGTTAAACCCTGTCATAAGAAATAAACAACTCCCACAAAACAATGACAACAAACAACAACAACAACAACAAAAACAACAACAAAGTAAAAAGCAATAGGTAGAAGATCTTAAATTACATCCTGGAGTATATGATTTTGAAAATTGCTATTTAATTTTGCAAGGAATATTAGGTGTTTGGGTTATTAATTACTGCAGCATGAGTTATTAATTACTGCATTTAAGTCTCTTTACTATTTGGAGACTTAAAATTGCAATGTTTAATTATTTCTCACAGTTCTACTGTTGATTGACTAGGGCTAGCTGGCTGGTTTCTTCTGCAGGGTTTACCTGGAATCACTCACATGGCTATTTTCCAATGGTGGCCAAGAGTAGATCATCCACAATGGCTTCCAGTGACTTGGGAAGGATGGCTGGAAAAGTGGGACAAACTGGCATGATAGCATGGCCAGGCCATGTTATCACTTCACTTAGTCTCTACAGCCTCATATTCTCTTTGTAGTCCTCCTACATGGATAATCTGTCTATCAGATTAGCTGGACTTCTAACATGATGGCTCAAGGGCTCCAAAAAGTTCAGAAAAAGAAGCTGCCAAGCTTATTAAAGGCTTAAGTCCCAAACTGGAGTGATGACATATCTGCCACATTCTGTTGGTTCACAAGATCAGCCCAGTATCCAATATGGAAGCAGATTGCACAAAGACATGGATACTTGGAAGCTCATCGCTCATTTGTGGCCATCTTTGGAAGTAAGTGATTTCAAATATTTATCATTCTCATTAACATTATCATAAATACACCACCACCACCAACAACAACAACAACAAAAACACAATGAGCCCTTACTATCTGTTACGCATTACCCTTAACTAATTTAAATCAGAAGAAAACAACATTCTAATCTTACAGATGAGGAAACTGAGACAGTAAAGAACATACTCAAGATTACATAGCTAGTAATTTGAGCACAAGCAGTCTTACTTCAGAGAATGAGCTAGAAAGTATAACCCACCTTGTTGTTAGGTATGCTCCAGTTGTATCCGACTCATATAGGGTTTTCAATGGCTGCTTATTTTGGGATTGCCTTGGGAGTAGATTGCCACATCCTTCTCCCACATAATACATGTAGTGGTGTAAAATTCCACATATGTCTCTATATAGAACACCTACAAATCTTTGCTGAATAATGAAATGTCAGGAAAATACTTCAAAATGATATTTCATTTCTCAATGTTTTACCATTATTTTCAAAATACTCAATACAGCTCAACAAATTCAGCTCCGTTTATTATGGAACAGATCTGACACAAAATGTTGAGGCTGAGTTTGCCAAAGTTGAAGGACTTTGATGTTTTGCTCTCTGTACAAGTTTCAGTAGCAAGGGTGCTAGATTTTAAGTAGGACAAATGAAGCTTAAGCCCTGGGTGTATCATTATTAGTTGTGTCATTGTAAACTACCACTTAACTCTTCTGACTATAGCTATGTACCATTAATAAGTCTGGTGCCATCAATGTGTTTCTTTATCTATAAATCAGTGGGGATAGTTCTCAGAGTTTTGAAATGAATATGCAGTTTTATTTTACTTATATGCTACAATAGTTTCATAATTAAATTGATTCCAATTCAATGTAGCATTAACAATTGAAAAACATGTAATTGAATTCATGTTTTACAGCTACTGTTAGAAATTACCTCAATAATATCAGCAGATCAGTCAGAAGATCTTTCTGGGATGGTGTACATATTAAGATATCTCAAAAGGTTGAAGATTGATTGTGACAAAGTTTTTGAATCTGTATAAAGTAGAAAAAGGAAATTTATTTCCTTTGAAAACAAACCTTACTTAATCCTAACTACTCAAAATGTCTGCAGAAGCCTATTTATCATTCTTTTCTTCAGTTTTCCCTAGTGTTTATTACATGGTAGGCATCACATTGGGTCAGCTCTGCTAAAGTAATGTTCTGCTAGGATGGAAATGTTTGACATCTGTGCTATCCAGTGCAGCAGTCACTCACCACACATGACTAGTGAGCACTTGAAAGGTGGCTATTGCAACTGATGGACTGAATTTTTAAGTTCCTCTAAGTGAGTTTGAACTTAAATGTAAGCAACTACAGTTTGCAAGCAACCACCATATAGAATATATAGGGCTAGATATTATATCATTATATCTTACCACCCTTCATATCCTGGTCTTCTTTTGGGAAGGGGATATGCATAAGCATTCATCATTTTATTTTTCTAGTGTTGGGGATCAAACCCAGGCATTTGCACATGGAGGCAAGTGCTCTACCACTGAGCTACATTCCCAGCCCTAGTCATTCGACTTTCACTGGTAATAGATTTTGCTCATCCATACCCTTTAACACTGGCTTCTTTAGTTAAAGACATGCATTTTCAAGGCTACTGACAATGGTAGAGAGGCCAGTTGGCCTAAAAGAAAACTGAAAAATGCTCTCTTTAGCATGTAGAGTTCAGAAGTCTGAGTCTAATTTTCTTCAAACATCAGCCAATGAAATAAACAAACAACAGCAACCAAATTAACTGCATGCTCAACTCTCTAATCACATTTTGAGAAAAACAAAGAACTTATGGCAGCAAAGGAGTTATTCTGGCCAATAGGATATGACATTAAAGTTGGAAGGGTCCAGTGGCTTTTTTAATCCACAGTGCCTTACATGATTTAATCTTATAGCTTTGGTGAAATTAAAAATTCATTTTATTATCCTGTTTTCATTTAATTTTTAAATCTTAGGTAAATTCAATCCATATGGTTCTGCTCAGTGTAGATGTCATTCATTGAAAGGTGTTTGGTAAGAGTTGTTTGGAATAGGTTCCAGAAATCTGGCAAGTCTTTTGAATGAGGAAAAAGATTGTATCAGTTTTGCATAAAACTTCCATCTGGTCAGAGGTGATTTAGCCAAAAGTCTGGCCATTTACTAGGTCAGATGAGTGCTGAAGCAATTCCTCCTTCCATGGCTGGCTATTTACTAGTATTCAGGAACACGTTATCTCTGCACATACAACATAGGACTCAGAAGGCTTAAAAAACATCAAGCTCTTCACTGTCAATGTTAAAAATGAGACAACTATGGCTCAGAGAGCAAAAGCAATGTCTTCAAAGTCTTTAATGTCTTAAACAAGGGAGATCTGAGCTTTGACCTCAGGCCACCTGGTTGCTGGTCATGAATATTTTTCAGCATAGCAAACAGTCTCATCTGCATTCTTGAAAAGTCAAGGTAGTAATAAGAGGATATATAAGTACTTTTATTTTTATGACACATCCCCCTAATAGTACATTTGATCATCACTTGAATTAAATGTGTACATATGCCAAAGTTATTGTTAAAAAGTTATATTTTAATTGATAAAAATAAAGACATCTTTTATGTTGAATACCTAATGGGAAATTCTTCTTGGCAGCTAGCAGTGTTTTGATCAAAGGAAATGAAAGAAGACAGAAAAATTTTGCCTGATCACTTTCCAGAGGAAAAGAAGTAGAGTCATAGTCTCTATGATTTGTTAACATGGAGGCTTATAGAATGCTATGATATAATTCAAGCGATGAATTGTGCTTCAGTTCACACCTGATGCCATGAGATCCCGTGGCTTTTTCAGGTTTTTGTTCTAGGGATTTTAGAGAAGAAGTGTCACTTAAACTCTTAAGTGCTATCAGTTTGTTTGGGGGAATGTCTGTCTGAAGGAATCTTCCTGTCTCTAAACCCTTGTCTGTTGCTGTCATCAGCTCAATGGCATTATTACTCTCCTCTAAAAATTTATAAGCTAGAGAAAGGCTGAAGCTGGGAAGATAAAAGACGCCTATTGTGTTATCTATCATTTGCCTGTTTTGGAGTGTTTACACAGAAAGGCTTTTTATACTGAGACTATCACAATTTCTGACAGTTTACAAACACCTTCCTAAGGAGATTAAAAAAATACCTCTAAAGAGACAGAGTTTGGGGGATGGGAACGGGTGTTTGGGGTACTGTCCTTTGAATGTGCAGGACTCCCGTGCAGACTGAGGTACAATTTGAGTGTCAGATCTTGATTCCAGCCCAGGATCTTCTACTTGCTCTGCAAACCTGAGAAGGATCTTTAGCGTTCTTGTGCTTGCTGTAGTTTCTCAGTTTCCAGAGGAGTGAGAAATTGCATGAAAATTAAAGGGCTGTTAGCACTTATGTGACATAATACCATGGAAACATTCTATCTTTCATTAAAGATCAGTTACAAGAAGTCTGGGATGGGATATAATCTCATCCCAAAGAGCTCGGTTTTTGAAAATCAAAATATGAAGTTTCTAAATATTTTTACAATACAAAACTAGAAGAAACACTCTACAGGTAGAATTGAGGTTAAAAAAAAAGTCTCATAAAGGAAAAGTGGAATAGGAAATGCTATTATCAGGCAGAAATAGACATACTTCCTAGAATTTAAAATAGAAATACGTAAAAGGAAAGAAGAACACACCATTGTTAACAGAAATACTACAGATCTTTATACCAGTACAAAATTAACAGCCATAACATTCTAAGTAAAATTTCTCTATGATTCCTGGGTGCTGTGGCACATCCCAGTAATCCCAGCTACTCAGGAGGTTGAGACAGGAGGATTGCAGTTTCGAGGCCAGCCTGCGCAACATAACAAGACCCTATTTCAAAAAGTAAAAAAATTTAGAAAGGGATTCAGGGCATGGCCCAGTGGTGGAGCATGTGCGAGACGTTTTGTTCAGCCCTTGGTATTGAAAAACAATTTCTTCACAACAATGGTAATGAAATATAAAAATGTTTTAAAAGAAATGTAATATATTTATTAATGTCAATATAATCAAGCATATAGAAACTAGGTATGTATTTCCATGGTTGTAGTAAAACATATTAAAATGAATCAATTTACAGGTTAGTAGGACAGCTTACATCCAGATGTGTCTGTTTACATATGTTGCTAAATATTAACGTTTTATCAATACTAGAGAGCTGCTTTTTCACCTCTGATAATTTTATGACCATGATCGGATTTGCTATAACCTCAATTCTAAGCAAGAGAATAAAAACTTCAATAATGTCAAATAAAATGGCATGCATGTGTAAGTGGCCTTGTAATGTACTATTATTTTTTCACTGTCACATTTAACGATTATTCTTTAGGGAACTTTGCATTGTGTGGTTTCTGCAGAACTATATGTGATTCAATGACAATGACTTTTAGTGATGCGGATTTAAAGGATTACTGAACCCTCCAGATTTTAAAGCAACAGGACATCCAAGAGGATTTTATCTTCAACTCTTGTTTACTTCCTGAATCATGCATTATTATGTTTGGAAAATCAGCTAAATGTTCCAGGGCTCAACCAGAGCCACCTAGAATGTGGATTATTAGAAAAGTGAAAACAAATTATCCATGCATACTGGAAATAATGTGTCAAGTACAAATGAATTTATAAACAAAGAACACTAAAAGCAGAAGTGCAAATGGGGATTGTATCCCAAATTAGGAAATCAACCTCTGTTTTACATACATGGTGTGACCTTCTGTGGATTAAAAGACTAGGTCAATGCTTGCCACACAATAAGAGCTGCATAGTGTCTGCCATCACCTCATCCTCATCCTCATCCTCATTGTCTTCTTCCTCCTCCTCAATAGCATTGCTATTGTTCCCCTTCCCTCTTCTGGCTTCTTTGACCTGTATAAGAGACTCAGATTTTTGGCTCAAGTACGTTAAGAACTGTTTTAACACTCTTCTGAGTTCTCTTGTCCATTCACTCTTCCACCCAAGGCGGTTCGCAGCCCTGAACCCTCACTTCCTTCAGTATTTCCTTTCTGCACTTCGGACTGGTGGCATTTGAAATTAAGCATGGGATGGTGCAGCTATCTCTGATTTACCTCTAGTCAACTGAGTTCTCTATCTCCCAAGCAGATCAACCTTTATCAAACCTTTCTTCCCCCTTCAACCTCCAGCCCTACTTACTTTGTTTCTCACACTTTTTGCATGATCTGTTCTCATTCTTTGCTATAAAGTAAGCAAAATCATTAATTTCACACCCCCCGTATATTTAAAAAACCTATCAACTTCCTTTGCCTGTGGTTCAAAATAATCTCCATACTCACCTAGTTTTCCCTTACTTGGCCATCAGGTGAAGTCATGCTCATGTTTTTTTCTGCCTCTTCATGTTGTGCTTTGGATCAAAGCTTATTTCATTTCCAGCCCCCAGCCTGCCCCCGCCCCTGCCCAACGCCAAAAAATCTTGCTCTGTTACATCCTGTCCAGGAAATTTAAAAACATATATCCCTTTTCCTCTTGCTTTTTTCCTTTTATACATATAAAAGTCTATTTTCACTTTTAAAAAATTAAAAAGTCCAAGTCAGGTGCCACGGGGTATGCTTGTGATCCCATACATTCAGGAAACTGAGGCAGGAGGATTTCAGGTTTGAGGTCAGAGGCTGCCTATGCAATTTAGCAAGACCTTGTCTCACAATAAAAAACACAGAAGATGAGGTGCAGCTTAGTGGCAGAGCACTCGCCGAGCAGGTGTGAGGCCCTAGGCTCAACCCCCCAGATCTGAAAAAAAAAAAAAAAAAATCCTCCTTCTTTCGACAACTCAATGTTATTCTGCACTGCCAACTTGTTCACACGGGATTGAGATTCGTGGTTTCACTGCTTCATCTGCCATTAATCCACAACTTGCAGTCCCCAGAGGCGTAAGAATACGGCAGGGCCCTCCTAACTACCGACTCAGCAGCCTCCTCCAGGTAGTCATTCCGATTCATCTGCCTGCCATGTTTGGCACTGCAGGCTGCTGCTGCCTTCTGGCAGTCCCTCTCAGGATTCTGTGAGATTCTTTTTACCTGGGTCTCCTCCTCTCTTCTTAACTGCTCTGCTTCAGATGCTCATGTCCTTTAGCACTTCCCTTTCTTTGTCCCTTACTTAAAGGTGATTTTTCTCTTATTCCATATTCTCTTCTCATAAGGAATCTTGTCTTCCTCATTGACTCCTATGATCTGATCTTTCACACATTTTCATATAGGAGAAATAAATGTTACTCCCATCTTACACACAGTATGATGGAAATACTATGAACTCTATCCATCTGTTTATTATCTATTATCTCTCCACTATTTATCTTTTTTTCTGGCTATGTTCTCTCTCTGGACCTACAGCACACATTTCTAAATTCTTACTGGCAAAATAACCTAATTATCTCAAAGACCTCTCTCTTGACTTTTCTATTGATATCCAGTTAGCTCCCAAATTCCGACAATTCTATTTTTAAGGGCCTCATCCTAGATCCATTCATACTCCTAATTTAACAGCTTAAACTTTTTCTATTTCTTACTTAAAGTACTTGAATAATCTCATGCATTTCTATTTTTTATTTATTTTTGTTGGTATTTACAGGAAACACCATTTTCAATCCATTTTTTGCTTTTATAATTATTTTTCTAATCATTCAGATATGATCATTTGACTTCTTTATTTCAAAACTTAAACTGTATCTATTTTTTCTCTAGGATAAAGTCCAAATTTCTTACTATCCAGGGAGTTCTCTAAAACATGACCTTAACCTGAATTTCTAGTTTTACCGCTATTATCCCTCAACTTACTGAGAATTGCGAACACAGAACTATGACCAGCCTGCTCCATCTGCTATCTCTATTCTGGTTCAAGTCTGCTTTTCCTGCCAAAACACATTTTCTCACCCTTTCCTGTACGTTTCATAGATAACTTATCTTAGCAGTGTACATGTTGTTGTTTTTGTTGTTAGGTGCCCTTGAGTCCATGTCCAACTCATGGCAACCCTATGTACGACAGGCAAAACACTATTGTCAGTGCTTCTCTGCTATTCATAGGGTTTTCAATGGCATTGATTTTCAGACGCCACAGTGGTATGACTGCAGGCTTAAAGGTATATCCCAGGCTGGCCTCGAAATTACTATCCTTCTGCCTCATCTTCTTCAGCAAGTTGATTACCGGCATGTGCCACCACAGCCTACCCCTGGTGCCTATTTAATGCTTAATGAATGCTATTTTTGTACTTCTCTATTTATTCTCTAAAATCTACCACAGGGAAAATAGTAAATTTTCATTTTTTTATTGTTAAATGAAACTAAAGGATATAAAGAGGGAGAGGATAATCTGAAAACAGATGATGCAACAATACGAATAGTTGTGTGGGGAGGAAGGGGAATATAACCCAAAAATACATATGATTTCTTTTTTAGTATATATTAATCAAGAGGTTCCATGACATATGTAAGTTGATGAAAGTGTAACCAAAAGCAATGTAATAGTTGCATGATAGAAATAGCATAAGCCTTATTACTCTATACTCCCACCAGTGTATAAAAATAAACAAATAAATATGGTTCCTCTTTTAGAAAAAATAATAATAAATGAAATGAAAGCATAATTATAGGGAAATCAACCCAGATATCTCCTTCACCTGGAAGTATTTTGAATTATTATTAGCTCTATCTTTTCTAACATGTGACAACTTTGCATTGTTCATAATAATTATAGTATTTACTGAGCATTGTCAGACAAAGGTGCAAGCACTTTTTATGTTCTATTTGTTTCATCCCCATATTAATCCCTTGAAGAGGAGGCTATTTTTCACCTGCTGGATCCCATGGAATGTAAGCAATGAAGTTGGAATATAAAAGTAGGTAGTCTGACATTATTTAAACTCTTAACCACTATTACATGAACTTTACCTATTTTTCTGCCTGCAGCTGTAGCCCTGTGGCATCCGATCCTGTCAGATCTCGGAAGCTAAGCAGGGTCAGGCCTGGTTAGTACCTGGATGGGAGACCGCCTGGGAACACCAGAAGCTGTAGGCTTGGGGGAAGGACCTGGCAACCCCCTCCCAAAAATCAATCTGCCATTGAAAACCCTATGAACAGCAGAGAAGCACTGACAATCGTGTTTCCCCTGTTGTACAGAGGGTCACTATGAGTCGGATACCGACTCGACAGCACCTAACAACAACAACAACTAACCTATTTTTCTATTCTAGCCTCAGTTCTTCCACTTTCTTTATGTCAACTGATGAATGGTAAGAAAATATGTTTGAGAGCTGAGACTGAGCATTTTGTTGGGCTGGAAATATAGATCCAGAGGGTGGAAATTTGAATAGTGTAATACATGGCAGTTGATAGGACTAGAAAGGATAATGAGACCAGATTATAGTAACTAAGAAAGGTTTGGGGCAATGGAATGTTAGATCAAGGAGAAAATAATTTAATATCCTATGTAGGCCCCAATCAGTACAATGGAAAATTTCTTCACTTATTTTATCATTGAAGTCACATACCACTTTATATCTATAGTACTTGATTCTGATTCATTGGCTACACAATGCTTACTGAGCCTAATCTATAAGAAGAGTGTACTCTGTATACTATGTGCTGAGAAGAGAATTTCCTTTCTTTACTTATGTAAACTATGGTTAAATGAATATAAAACAGTTCCCAGTTTTAGTGGTAGAACGTTTTTCTTGCTATACTAAAAATTACACATTTATAAATTCCAAAATGTCAGTCATTACAAGAAAATTGAGCACAATGTGGAAATATATAAATGTTTCTTTGTCAAGTACTAAGAAATTGGACCTCAGAAGTAATACTGCTCTTCTTTATGTAATCTATTTTCAGTGAAGACTTTATGGACCATTTTGATAGAGTGTGCATTAAAAACAATTTCCATTCAGTTAAGTCTCAATTGTAGTGCCATTTGCCCCTAAATGAAATATTGAGCTTAATCTACCAATAGAGTAGGCCATTCATGATCAAAAGCTCATCTCAAGATAGCAAAGTGGAATACTTATTTAAGCACTAAAAGCACAGGTCATGGAGGATGATAGGGCAAAGGAAAGATTAGGAAGGCTTTAAAATGTTTGTAGGAAGAAAATAGAGGACAAAACTCGTCTCAAATTTCCAGAACACTAGGAAGATGCCACTACATTAAAAGCTTTTACACATAAGGTATTTTTGTTTCTTGGATTAGATATGAAATAATTACTTTTGGTTTATAAGCAGTAGTAGAGTCTTAAAATCTTTAGTGTGCTTTTCTTAACTAATGTTTTGCTACCTGTCCTTTCTAACTATGGAATGCCAGGTGTAACTTAAAATTATAAATACACCTTACTTCACTTTTCAAAGCATTTTCCCTGCTCTCACACAGACATTCTATAGTAGCTATGTGTTATCTTCATAAAATATGCTAACTTAGTCTTCTTTCAGAGGTAAACTAGTATAGATGTGAATGATTTCATTGTCTAGAATACACCTCCTGTCCAAAACAGAAAAATGCAGCATCAGCTGGCCATTTCACTGTAATGAAACAGATTTAGGATGATGACTAATTTATATCAGAGAGATTAAGAAGCATGACCTCCTACCAAGAGATCTGTATGTGGTACTTGATACTCATCATTTTCTCTATCATAAAGTTCTCCTATTTGTGATAAGACTGAAAGGAACACTTTATAGTCTCTTTTAAACTAAAAAGCTGTGGGTGCTGCAGCTACAACCTCGAGATCCAAAGGTAACTATGCCTGCTCTGCCTGTAAGGAAATTGGAAGTGTCTATAAGATTTAATTTCTCTGATACAAATGTTATGTTGGGAATTAAGAAAAACATGATTTCCTCAGATTTCCTAATGAAATATATTATTATCTTCTATATCATAGTTGGAATATCTTGATAAATATTGCACTAAGGAAATGCCAGTGGAACTGAGGCCCCTTAGAAGACAGTCTGATGGCCTACCTGCTGTCACACATTCTGTTCCATGAGGGACAAGGGTATATTTTCTCCTGTTTGGAAAACATACAGTCACACATTTCAAAATGTGTTCTTACTATTTTTCTTGTAAGCAGATTAAAGTGAGCTGGTTTTAACAATATTTTTGTGAACATTAACAGTAGAAAATAACTGACCCTATGTAATGCACATTAGTACATATTTACTTGAAACTAAATATATTTTGTGCACTGACATTTTCCAAATAATTCAAACATCCTCTTTTTTGTGTTGAACCATTTCATTTATTTATTTTTACTATCCTGGATTAAATTTTTAGAAAATACACCATGCATATCCATGATTACTCATGTTCTTTATTTTGAATGAGCCTATGTTGCCAGGTTGTCATATATCTCCTGATGTGTTACTCTCTTGGTGTCAGCCTGCCCCTTGTCATTTCTATCACCTCTCTTGATGTCAGCCTGTCCATTGTGATGTCATTGCTGACAGAGTAACCCTAAACCTCTCCAATCTATACTTTGTTTAGTATCATCTTTTGAATGCTAAGAAGCCATGTGACAAAGCTATAAAAATTTTCTAATTAAAAAATATTACACATTCATAATAGAAATAATAATGGTGGCAATCATAGAAATAGGAAATATAAAAAGTTTTAATGTTAGCATTTCATCTAGTTATCTTTGGATCTTTTCTACTATGCAGAGATAACTTATCTTAAAAGTCCCCCAATTAATAAATCTTCAAATGAGGATTGAAAGAGTCTGTTTAGTAAGACCATCACTTTGGCTTGGGCCAGGTAGCCAGAGAGTTCGAGTTGGTGTGCAAAACCAGCAGGGCCCAACCAAGGAAGACTTCAGTCCCACTCATGGAGGAGACCTTGTTTGGGAAAGGAACATTAGCGATCAATGGGAGCAGGCAGAAAGAAGTAGAGCTAAATGTGAGAGTGAGGCAAGAATAGTTTGTTTGCTTCCCATTTGGAGCAGAGATGAACACACAGTAAATTGCATAGGAGAGGATTTTAATTTTAAATCTATCAAATCTGACATTTTTAGTATCTGTCAATTGTTTACATCTGTCAGTTCTGAAGGGAAAAATAGTAGATGCTTTGTGCACTGTGCAAAAGCCTTATATTTGATAACAATAAGCTATAGCAGTATGCAGACAGGGAATTACTGGAAAATCAAGTGGGATTCAGAAGAAGGCAGGAAACAAGGGACATCATTGCTGATGTCAGGTGGATATTAGCCAAAAGTAGAGAATATCAGAAAGATGTCTATGTTTTATTGACTACACAAAGGTATTTGACTGTGTGGATCATAACAAATTATGGATAACACTTTGAAAAATGGGAATACCAGAGCACCTGATTGTACTTATGAGGAATCTGTACATGAACCAGGAGGCAGTTTTTCGAATAGAACAAGGAAACATTGCCTGGCTTAAGGTTGAGAAAGGTGTGTGTCAGGGCTATATACTTTCACCCTATCTCTTCAACACATATGCTGAGCAAATAATCCGAGAAGCTGGACTTTATGGGGAAGGACGTGGCATCAGGATAGGAGGAAGAGTCATTAACAACCTGCATTATGAACACTGCTTGCTGAAAGTGAAGAGGATTTAAAACATTTACTGATGAAGATCAAAGATCATAGCCTTCAATATGGGTTACAATTATACATCAACAAAACAAAAATCCTTACACCTGGGTCAGTAAGCAACTTCACAATAAATGGAGAAAAGATTGAGGTTGTCCAAGATTTTGCTTTGCTTGGCTCTATAATCAACACCCGTGGAAGCAGTAGTCAAGAAATCAAAAGACTCATTGCTCTAGGAAAGGCTGTGGCAAAAGATCTCTTTAGAGTATTGAAAAGCAAAGATGTCACATTGAAGACGAAGGTGCGTCTGACTCATGCCATGGTATTTTCAGTGGCATCATATGGTTGTGAAAGCTGGACATTGAACAAGGGAGACAGAAAAAGAATTGATGCTTTTGAATTGTGGTGCTGGAG
>VMDO01024908.1:0-28991 GCA_007922755.1 Pedetes capensis | reverse complement strand
AATTAGAGAAAATTATTTTAAGTGAACGAACACAAGCTCAGAAAGAGAAACAACACATGTTCTCACTCATATGAGAGAGCTGACTCAAAATTATAAGAAGGAAAAATCCTACTCAAAGGTCAGATCACATTAAAAGGGGGGGAGGGAAGATAAGAATGAGGTCAATATAAATGGACTAGAAATCGCATGTAATTGTTCTAACAACATAGAAACAAAGACCACTACAGGAAAAGTTTCTATCTTAAACAGAAATGGAACCCAAGGACATATAGAAAAATACTATATAGTAAAAGATAGAGAAGACTTGGATAGGAAACTTCAATGGGAAGGGGGGAGAGGGGAAACACAGAGGAGGGTAAGGGGTAACCTATATGAATAATGCTTATCAAATTGCATATATGAAAATTGTCACAATGAAAAGCATGTCAAAATGAATCACATTATGATGTACATTAAAAATTTCTAATAAAAAAAATAAATAATAAATAAAAAATGTGATTACATCATGTTTGCCCAAATAGCCGTGAAAGGAGAGCCACTGCACTGCATAGGACTTTGCACGTTCCTCTGTGTGTAAATGTGATGGCTTTTGCTATGCTCTGCGCAGTAAGAGGCGAGTTCTCCCTCAGCAACTCTTTTGAAATTTGATAGAGAAATACTTAAGAGGACCTGTGGAAAGGAAGCAATACCTGAAAATCTGTAGGTGATCCTTGCTACAACTGATGGGGGATCCTAAGCATGTTTTATTTTTTAAAGTAGTCATGACAGGGTGAGACTTTGAAGACGATGCTCAGCAGGTTAGTTGTGAGTGATTGAAGATGTGAGCTAGGAAGAATCAGTGACATCATGGGCGAAGTGGTTCCCCCCACAAAACCAGAGAAAGGCTTCTCAGCCATGTCAGACCTGATGCGGCTCGGACTACCTCATCTATCAAGATTTTGCTTCTGGCTACAATTATACCAATTGAGGATGATGGTAAGGATAATTTAATCCTCACAGGAAACCCTCATTAGTTAGCTAGGTAGCTGGACATGTATCTATTATCAATCAATAAAACAGTAGATATGTGTTGTTAATAACAGTCTGTTATTAGTAGGGATGCCTGCAGCCATACCACTGTGGCATCAGATCCTGTCAGATCTCAGAAGCTAAGCAGGGTTGGGTGTGGTTAGTACTTGGATGGGAGACCGCCTGGGAACACCAGGTGCTGTAGGCTTGGGAGAAGGATTTGGCAACCCACTCCCCCAAAACAGCCATTGAAAACCCTACGAACAGCAGAGAAGAACTGACAATAGGGACAATAGTGTTTCGCCTGCTGTATGTAGGGTCACTATGAGTTGGATACCAACTTGATGGCACCTAACAACAACAACAACAACATATACATATTATACTTGGATGGGAGACCTCCTGGGAATACCAGGTGCTGTAGGCTTAGGAGAGGGACCTGGCAACCCATTGCCCCCAAACAATCAGCCATTGAAAATCCTATGAATAGCAGAGAAGCATGACAATAGTGTTTCATCTGTTGTACATAGGGTCACTGTGAATTGGACGCTGACTGAATGGCACCTAAGTACAGCAACAATTAGTAGGAATGGACAAAGGTTGGTCAATGGGTACTAAATTACAGATAGATAGGAATAAGCAGTTCTTGAGTGTTATTGAATAGTGCCTACAGGTAACAGTTATGTACTATTATATTTTGAAAAGTTAGAAGGATCTTGAAAGTTTTCAATTGTAAAGAATTGATAGATGTCTGAGGAGTTAGATATATTCATCCTGATTTTAACATTATGCAATGCATACATGCATTGTCACATCACATAGTACCCCATAAATATGAATAATTTTAATTTTATATGTATCAGTTAAAAATAAGTTTAATCAAAAAAATTTTAAAGTGAATTTTTAAGCATAAAATGTAAGTTAAAAATATTGCTATCAGTGTGAAAGAAAAGATGTTAAAATTTGTAAGTAGCCAGGCACAGTGGAGAACACCTGTAATCCCAGTGCCTTGGGAGGCTGAGGAAGGATTGCAAGTCAGAGGCAGCCTGTGCAATTTAGTGAGAGCCTGTCTCAAAAGAAAAATATAAAAATGGGGGCCTAGGGGTACAGCTAAGTGGTGGAACTGCTAACTAGCATGCACAAGGCCCTGGGTTCAACTCCCCAGTACTGAAAAAGTTGTTAATTATGCATGTAATCACTCCTAATTAGATGGCACATTATTGGGAACAAGAAACCCAGGTTTTTTTTAGGGCACAAAGGAAATTGGGAGAACTCCTAATTAATAACTACCAATCCATTGCTTTTAGAATCTACTTTTCCTTAGACTTTTAAGAACAAATCAATGTCCCAGTAAAGGGGAGAGGTGGGTGTCTGGCATCCGGTTTGATGTTAAAATTGTTTAGAATGGAGTGAAAGTAGTAGTGTTGAAAGAAAATTATCAATAAGAAATATTCATCCAAGAGCTTAAAGCCTGATGCACGTTACCCAATTTTCACCATCATAAATTATACTATTTGTCTAGATTATAATGTTTCATTATTCACTCTGTATGGAAGTTTACTTCAAAAAAATCACATACACTGATGTATCAACCATAGAAGGGATAAATTTCAGCAGTCAATTAAGAAGGAAAAAAACCTTACTCTTCTCTCTTATTTAATTTCTAAGTGGTGGCCATGAGGCAGTGTGAAATTCTGTTTTATAAGGTTGCTTACCTTCCATCACTTTCCAGAAAATCTAGCTACAGCTGACATGGTAGATACTCACATTGAATTCTAGAAGTCACTATCAAGAAGTTAGAATCATTATGAATAACTGCAAATAAATTAAATCATTTTCTTTACTAGCAGACAATGGCTTTTGGCTAGGGTATTTTTTTCTTTTTTTTTTTTTCTTTTTTGTGAAACTGAGGCTAAAACTCAAGGCTTCATTCATACTGGGCAAGCACTCTACCACTAAGCCCCAGTGATGGGTTTTAATGACTTTGGAATGTAATTCCATATCATGATAGAGAATTTCAGACATAGATTCATAAGGGAGAAAAATTATTTTATTTTCTCTCTCTAATAATTGATAACCCTAAGTGTGTACAAAGGGCTGGGGTTTTGCTCAGTTGGTAGAGTGCTGCTGTGTGCTCTCTGAAGCCCTTGAGTTTGATCCCCATCACTGAAAAAAATGGGAGAAGGACCTGGCCGGCCACTCCTGAAACTATCCTGTGACAATCAGCCACTGAAAACCCAATGAATAGCAGAGAAGCACTGACACAGTGGGGGGTATGATACAGTGTTGGGGAGTGTTTTGTTCTGCTGTACATTTGGGTTGCTATGAGTCAGACCCTACTTGATGGCCCCTAAACGCAACAACATGTGTGTGCAGAGACAATACGTGGATGGGACACATGGATGGGACAATACGTGGATGGGAGACCGCCTGGGAACACCAGAAGCTGTAGGCCTGGGAGAAGGACCTGGCAACCCCCTCCCAAAAATCAATCTGCCACTGAAAACCGTATGAACAGCAGAGAAGCACTGACAATAGTGTTTCCCCTGTTGTACAGAGGGTTGCTATGAGTCAGATACCAACTCGACGGCACCTAACAACAACAACAACAACAAGTGAAAGCCAAAGCAATGCTTCTACCTGACATAACTTAGGGGATGTACATTAGCATGTCGTTGTTGTTGTTGTTAGATGATATTAACATGGTGCTGTATTACAGTAAGATGAAAATGAGCAAATTATAAAAGTTAGAAATGTCATTTGATTTTCAAATCACAATTGTATTTCTTTCAGGATTGTTTCTTTCTTGAGTCTAATACTAAGCACAAACTTATTATCAGAGTGAGACCTTTAAATCACCATTAAGTGTTAATATATAGAAAGGGAGCTTCAAACCCATTTGACAGTAAGAATTATTTTAAAAGACTGCGTTAACTGCCTACTTAGAAGAAACAAGTATTTTTTAAAAATAAAATTTAAAAGCGTGTTACTGGCATGATATTTTAAAGAGTACTTTTTGCTGTCTGGAGAATATTTTAATATTTCCCCTGAAAGGGCCTAGTTTTTGCTTTATTTTATTTTTAGGATCTTTCAGTCAAGACATTGAGTTAGAGTTTTTAAAAGCTCTTTTATTTAGAGGTTATTCTTTATGATTCAGATCCTCCAGGCGACACCTAATTTCCCATGTTCATGATGGAAGCAGTAATATAATTAAATGAACTCCACAGTCATACCATAAATTTTAATCCTGGCTTCTGTGTTCTACCACACCTAAGTCTTTTACCAGAAATAGTAACAACTAGTCAAATGGAATGGTTTAATTGGATCTTCTTCACTCTCTTCCCCAACCTCTGGTTCAGCCTGATAAGGAGAGGAAACAGTCTCCATTTAGTGAGAAGGATTCAGAATTTCACAGTAGACAGTAGACACAGTAGACAATTCTTTACAGACAGAGTTGAGTACAGTAGATGGAGATCATTAGAAATGACAAATAAAGACTGATAAATTGTAAGTAGATATAAAGATAGATGTACTGGTAAACAATAAGATCACTGTGTGGATAATTTATATAATAGAGTCTTCTATTTATTGAAACTGGAGGTCATCTATAAATATGAAAGTGTTCTTTTATTTTGTTTCATTTTTCTTTGGTGAAGATATTCCTAATACATGCCAACTCATATTTGTCTCATAGTTTAGAAAATAGAATTCTAAATTTCTTAGTGATTGCTGATGCAGCTGGGGTACTCAGTTTACAGAACTGAGGCTGTAAAAAGCATAGAACAGCAAACAGCAGTGACAAGACTGAATGGATGGTCCTTGTGAATCTGTTTCAATGTAAAGCTCAATTCTGTAATGGGGGTGGAGGACCGAAATCAGGGATGAAGCTTGGGTTGAGTAGACCTGATACAGGAACATGTTGAATGGACTGCAATTACTGTTAGGTTCTACAGGATTCTGTTCTCATGACTGTTAACCTTAATGCTGTAAAAATCCCTAGCCCAGTATAAAAACAATTGTAGTTATTGAATGTTACTATTCACTGGTCACCATGCTAAACACATTAAATTCACTTCAGCATCCAATCATCACAGCAGCCATATGTCATAGATTCTAGTATGATTTGCATTTTACCAAGAGGAAAAATGAAGGCACAGCAGAGCTATGGGATCTGTGAATGGTGATACAGTGACTGCAGTGACTGCAGTGCTGGGATTTGGTTCAAACCAGAGGGTATAAGTCAGGAGCTTGGACTCAATCTCCACAATCTATTAGTGAAGAAACTAGTTTTCTAATGTCTAGGAATTCTCCTCTAGTGCATGTGAATATTTATTCTCCTCTGGTAAAATGTCACCTGTCTGCTGAAACAAAATTTCCTTCTCCTTTTTTATCTATTTCTTCATGAATCTGATATTTTATTCTCCTTCATGATGTGAATAATGATAAAATTTCTATATGTTTCATATTTTGGAGATGGCATTATTAGACTATTTATTGATGCTTATTTTTGTTGTTGTTGTCAGGTCTGTCAAGTCAGGTCTGACTCATAGCGACCCTATGTACAACAGAACGAATCACTCCTTAACACTGTGCCATGCCTGGCACTGTGTCAGAGCTTCTCTCCTATTCACTGGGTTTTCGATGGCTGATTGTTTCAGGATTGTTTCAGGAGTGGGCTACCAGGTCTTTCTCTCATTTTTTTTTTTTTTTTTACAGTGCTGGAGATCAAACCCATGGCCTCAGAGGATGCAGAGAAGCATTCTACTAAGCTAAACCTAGCTCCAGGCTTATTTTTACAAGACTCAAATTACTTAGACAAAGTATGGAAATGTTATAAAAGGATGTTCTCATCCCATGGAATACAGGACAAAGAAGTAGCTCAAATTCAAAGAAAGTGGGAATAAGCCTTCCACTATTTACTGATGTGTTCAGATCTCCTTGAACATCCCTCTCTGTGTTCACCTGTGCTGGCTTGTCTCTCATCCTTCACTTCTGTCTGCTTCACATAGCCAGGATAGAATATGGCATGGGTATAATGTATTCATTAAATCTGAAGAAATTACAAACACATAAAGTATTCTCAGCCTGCAGCAGTAGCCCTGTGGCATCCAATCCTGTCAGATCTTGGAAGGTAAGCAGGGTTGGGACTAGTTAGTACTTGGATGGGAGACCACCTGGGAACACCTGGTGCTGTAGGCTTGGGAGCAGGGCCCAGCAACCCTCTCTCAAAAAACAATAAGCCATTGAAAACCCAGTGAACAGAAGAGAAGCACTGACAGTAGTGTTTCCCCTGTTGTATGTAGGGTCACTATGAGTCCGATACCGACTAGACAGCACCTAACAACAACAACAACAACAACAACAACAACAACAACAACAAGGTATTCTCAGGTTTATTAGGACATACTGGGTAGTTCTCCTTCCTTCTTCAAAAGAAACTAAATTAAAAGCTCATTTTGGCAAATTCTAGGTAGAGAAAATTTATTCCTCTATTCCAATGGGTCTAAACGAAATGGTTTGATTTTGAGTTAAATTATACTTAGGTCAGCATTCAAACTTAAAGGATCAAAGCTACCAAGTGTTTTTCCTGAAATTATATTTCAAAGCCAAGCATGTAGTAAATACTTATTGAACATCTACTATGTTCTTAAAACCTTGGTAAGAGTACAATACATAAATCATGGCCTTTTCTCTCAAATAATCTCTAATTTGGTTGAAGGAACAAAGCTAGACAATTATGAAAGTCAAGTATGTGGCATAATTTGTAGGCAGTATTAAAAAATTAAAACATGTATTTGAAGAATATTTGCAATTGTCAAAAATGTAATATCTCATTGGAGTGTTGCCACAACTCGCTAAGCATGGTATTCCATTCTGCAAACATGTGGAGTTTCTGAGGGGAAATATGATTTGCAAGAAGTCATATGGTTAGAATTTGGATGGCCCTCATGATTGCTAACTCTGAGTGTGTACCACTTTCTGTTTTCCATGGTGCCATTGCTTTCTGAATAATGTGAGAGTCCAACAGGAATCTGGGGGGCTCTTTAGAAAAACATGAATCAACTCATGAGAGTAGAAGTAGAAGCATATATTAGCTTAGATTATTTATAAAAAGGACATAAATTAAACTCAAAATGTATTAGGCAGGAATGAAAAACAGAAAGAAAGAGTGACCATCTCAGAGAGTAATCTATTTGTCTATGGATACCTGTGTCCCTGTGCACTGTATATCCGGAGAGGTATGGTCACAAAGAACATCTTTAAGAAATCAGATGGAGGATGGTGTGGAGATAGAGGAAGTATACTTGGGTTTCTTAGAAATCAAGCCACACAGGACCAGTTGAGGTAACAAGGTGGCAGGAGTCAAGTAGCATACTAGGGTCAGCCATGTTCAGGATGCATCTAAGGTTTCAAGTAAGTCGCTGATCCAAGAGGTGAAAGGGGCAGCAGTGGAAAGGGGCAGGAGAATTTAGGAAGGAGGAAGGTCGGGAATCTGTCAGCTTGAGAACATGACAGTTACAGGGCTGTACAGGGGAGGCCCAGGCTGGGCATGAGGAGAGGAGGTGGCTGAGGACACCTTGCCCTGTCCCTGAGAAGTGGGATTTGAGTAGGAATGGGCACAGGAGCCAGGCCAGCCTCAGGACATGGCACGCCAGAAGGAGCAGGGCCAGAGTGGGCTTTGCCTCCTGTACCCATGGGCTTTTGTAATTGTCCCTGTAACAGAACACATCTTTTTGGTGAAAAACCCGAATGGGGGGATTTGATATGCAAGAACCCTTCCCTTTTAGCTATAGGAGTGGCTGTGTGATGCCACTTGCTTTACCAGAGTCCGGTATCAACCTGGCAATAGTACCTTGCTCACAGGTGACCACATGACCCATACGAATCCCAAATGACATTCCTAAAGCTTTTTCTCGAGCATTCTAGAAAATGTCCTTTCTTTGTACCCATTGACTAACCCTTCTGCATCACCCTCTTCCTTGTACCCTCGCCAGGCTCTGGTCACCTTTATTCTATTCACTATTTCCATGGGGGCTACTTTTCTAGACCCCACATCTGCGCGTACAAAGCTGCAGTTAGGAGGAAAGAATAATTTCTGATGTTCTGGCACACAAGGAGGTGACTGGGTAACAATAAATTACTATGTATCTTAAAAATAGCTAGAAGAGAGGATTTCCAACATTTCCATCACAAAGAAATGATTTTGGCAGTGAAGGCTATGCTAAATGCCTTAGTTTGATCAACACACCATATATACATGTTCCAAATGAAACACTACATTTTTCCCCATAAGTATATGTGATTATTATATGTCGATGAAAAATAGGAGTAGAAAAAGTAGATTTAACATGAAAAGTGGTTTCTTATTTTCTAGGTTTGCTAGCCTAGGGCTGCAGGGGACAGCTCCGCCCACTGTGTGAAGCCCACCTGCCAATGAAGCCAAGAAAACAAAAAGCTGAGCCCAGAGACGGTGATAAAGAATCCCGGAGGAAACTGTTTGCTCTCCTAATCCCACGTCACCAGATGGAAGCTGGTTCCCTTCCTATTTGAGAGCCAATATAGTCTCCACTTTAATATATTCCTGACTTTAAAGATCTGGTTTGAGTTGAGTTTCTGTCAAGTTGTCACTTCAGTGTCAACTAGACAGTCAGGAGGGCAGGCAGCTGCACTGGCCAGGCAGAGCTCAGATTCTATTTGGTGAATGTAATCCTGTCAGACATTGGAAGCCACTGAGGTTTTGTCAGGTGAATTATGTTAGGATTAAAAACGAGTATGTATTAAACTACATTTTGTGAAATTTAAAATATAATTTTTATACAAACATGAATGAAGCCAGAGAAAAAAGAAAATAAATCTGAAGCTTAAGTAAAGACAAAATGCTAGGTGCCATAGAGTAGAGTCCGCAACCCTCAGAGGGTTTTCAATGGCTGATTGCTTCAGGAGTGGGTTGCCACATCCTTCTCCTGTTTTTGTGGTACTGGGGATGAAACCTCAGTCCTCAGAGGGTGCAGAGCAATGCTCTATCAATTGAGCTAAACCCCAGTCCAAAAGGAAATAAGAAAATCATATTCTTCTTTCTTTCTTCTTTTTTCTTTTTTCTTTTTGGTGGTACTGGGGGTTGAACCCAGAGATTTGTGCACGATAGGCAAGTGCTCTACTACTGAGCTGCCCTCCCAGCCCCTTTTCTACTTTTTACTTTGAGACAGGGACTCACTAGGTTGTGCAGGCTGCCCCTGGCCTCGAAGGAAATGCCATTCTTAAATTGCTTGTTTATTTACCTTATGTTACAGCTATTTGGTTATTATAGTTATGTAATGGTATTTTCTATTCCCTAAACATAAATACTTGTTGATTTGAAATAAATTAGATTGAATATAAATTGCTGTTATGGAAAAAAGAAAGAAAAATGACACTTTTAACCACTTACTTGCTACCAGACAGTAAAAACCCTTTTGTTCTTTTGTTTCATTGTTTTTGCCATGATTCAATGGGAAAAGCATTTACATCTCCATTTAATGAGAAGAAAAGTGGAGATGAGGTAGAGTAAGTGATTATAGAAATAATACAGAGCTGGGATCTCAGTGCATTGCTCTTTATCTTCTGTGTCAGATGGGACCTCTATGATTCCACCACCCATTGACACGTGGGATCTGAAGTGAAATGCATCACATAAAATATCAGCATTCTCACTTCAGTATTGACTGTAAACTGTGGATTTCTCTCTGATGGAGTCACACTATTGGTGGTCCTTATTAAGAAGTGAAACATCCTGATGGAAGAAATCACGAATCTTTAATCTTCTTTCTCCTCTCTACTTAGGAAAACTTGGTGTCTGTCTCTTTCTACCTATCTCTCTGTCTCTCTGTCTCTGTCTCTGTCTCTGTCTGTCTGTCTCTCTCTCTCTCTCTCTCTCTTTCTCTCTCTCTCTCACACACACACACACACACACACACAGACATACTCACATACACACACTAATAATATCAGAACCAGAGGAGTGTACAAAGAGCCAAGTTTCTTCTGGTATGCGGTACTTTATAACCACGTCAAACGAGAGGTCATTCCAACTAACAGTAGCTTCAAAAACAAATGTGTTTCTGGTCAATTAAAGGAGGGCTAGAGATCACTGAAGGTAAACAGGTGATGAAATTCTTCATTAGTACCTCATTTGTAATTCATTTCTCCTGAAGGAGTTGACACAGACTCTGGCCTGGGGTTGTGGATTGCTCAGAAGTGCAGGCTCCGAGGTCACCCGAGCAGATTCATTACAGCCCAGTGTGAAGCACAGCCTGTCTCTGTGTCAATTACTGGCATTTGATAATGGATACTATATCAGGGTCTGTTCTTTCTCAAGGTGAAACCACACATTTTAAAATCGTTACAGTGGGCCAGGAGCACTGGGCATCCCAGCCTGCAGGATGCAGTTTGCCCCTTCTGTCCTATTAGGACTTAAAGGCCCCTACCAAGGATCTTGGGCTGGGATTTAGCTCAGTGGGTAGAACGCTGCACTGCAGTCTCTGAGGCCCCGAGTTCAATTCCCAGCACCGCAAAAATGGGAGAAGGGCCTGGCAATCCACTCCCAAAGCAATCCCAAAGCACTCAGCCATTGAAAACCCTATGAGGGTCGCTATGAGTCGGATACCGACTCGTCATCACCTAACAACAACAACAACAACCAAGGATCTTAAAGACGGAGCTGGGGAAGGGGGGGCGGGTGAGGGATGTCTAAAGACCCAATGCCAAGTCCCTTTGCTTCCCCATTGGTGGGGACATAAACTGCAGTTTGCTTGTCCAATGAGCCACTTAAGACAGTTTCAAAGCCAGGCATGGGTAACCACGGCACTCAGAGGCTAGGTAGGAGGAGTGGAGGATCCATACAAGTTTGAGGCCAGCTTGGCCTTCATGGTGAGGTCCAGATCAGCCTGGGCTACACAGGGACTCTGACCCCCCTAAAGGACAAGTTCAGGGCTGAGGAGGATGAGCACAGGAATTTTTGTGGCAGAGGGTTGATGGTCATCACCAGAGAGCCACGCTGACTCTGAATCCTCACCTGGGCTGAGAAATGAACGTCTGGCTGGAATCTCTACCAGGAAGGAAATACTGTGTTTCATTCCACCACTCTCAGAAAGCACATGCACTTTCCAGTAGTCTTTCAATATCTGTGCCTTTCCAAGAAGGTGCTGGGTCACAAATTGGCGTGGAATCGACCCATATAACCCCTAACCTGAAGGCAGTCTCTGCTCTGCAGAAATAGACCCCACCCTGGTTTAGACAAATGGTTGGGGATGCCATCGCTCCTCATAAGAAGGTCAAAACGAAGAAAAACCATAGGTGTTCTTTTAAAAATTTGAGGGTTGGGGAAGAGGCACTGCTTCCTGAGTGTGCGTCCCTTTCCCGGGTAGAACTGTGTTTCAGGCTGCTTGTGGCATATTAGGATCTGGAGCCCACATTCTTAGGCAGGAGTCTTATAGGACAACTCACATTCCTTTCTTGCTTGAGGCTCCCCTTTCCATCAGTGCGCAAGCCTCCCACAGAAAAGTTCAGAATATTCAGTTCGTCTTTCTATTCTGTAAATAAGCCTAACGGGAAAAATTATGCCTTCAGACAATTTCCCCAAACATTATGACCCACCTGCACTCTGGGAAACACTGTGTTTTTTGCAGTCTAACTCAGGATTTTCTCCATTCGAAACAAGGCATCAGGTACAACTGGTGCTGGGACTGTATTGTAATGTCCTGGCTAGAGTTTTCAGAGCTGCCCCTTGCCCAGATCCAGGCTGTGTGCAGTGGATCCTCCCTGGGGAGCAGCGAGGCAGGAGACACTGACTTGAACCTGCTGTTATTGCAGACCCATCATAAAGGACAAAGATCCATTGCAGGGCTAATAATGTGTGGTAAGGTATTGAACTGAGGACAAATTTTGCTTTCTCAAGACATCTTCAAAGCTGCTTTTCACGAATCTAAGCACAAGGAAGATTTAACAAAATTCTGCTCCCTACAGAAAGGTACAAGAAACCCAAACAATCCATAAATGATAAGCTGCTCTTCAGAGGAAGGTCATAAACCCTCAGGATCTCTGATTTATTCATTCGGTTGATAGCTCTTTTACCATATCTGATGAGTCTTCACTATTTGTGACCTGCTTTTACACACACACATGCACACACACACACATTCTATCAGAATACACAGAAAAGATATTTCTTGAAAAAAAGAAAAATGCAGATCTTTCACCTCATTAAATTTTGTGAGGGTGAAATGTTAAAATTCCTTGCCATGGGTTTGCTTTTTGTCTTCGTCATGCACAGCTATGGTAGATATCTGTTAATACATAGGAGAGAGGTTTTGGAAATGAATTATTTTGCAAGTGAATCGTGAATCATAGATAAAAGACTCAGGAATGCTCTGTTATTTTGTTCCTGTAATTGTTCAGTAAGTAGGACAGTGTGTCCTACAAAGTCCCTGGTTCATTTATGCCCTCCATGGAGCATATACTTTTCATAGCCCTGGGGCTCCCCTTTACCTTAATGTAGTGATTCTCCTCTCTTCTCAACTACTGGATACAATGGAACATTGTTAAAAGTGAGCCATTTTCCCTGTGCTCTTCTCTTGGAAGTGACTATTTTGTATTATTCCTAAATTTGGTCATTGGTTATTTTATATTAGTAACTCATAATGTTTTACAGTTTTGACTAATTTTACCAACTCATTTTTACCTGTTGTTTCATTAATCATATAAAAACAAACACAGGAAAGATGAAAATTTATAAAAGTCAACTGTAGAAGGTATTTGTCGTTAGATCACCTTCATCTCTCAATACACTTGCTTAAAAAGTTTCAGACTGATTCCAATGCACTAAAATTATTTTATCTTGGCTGAAAGAATTCAGTTAACAAGAGAAAGCATTTTAATACACCTATTATTCCCAGTAGATTTCAATTTACAGAAATGTGGTGAAGGGGGCACCAAGTTCCCATAGCCCCTACAGTTTCCCTCGTAATTAACATTTTACGATAGAGAGGTGTATATGTCATGGTTAATGGACCAATATTTGTGTATTATCATTAAATAAAGCCTACAGCTGATTCAGAAGTTCTTGGTGGTCATGTCTGCTTTCACATGTGACTGCTCCTCACACTTAAGAAAGCATTCTGAAATGCTTAGCTTTAGCTTTTCATTTGGGTTTTTGTTAGTAAGCACACATGTAGGAAGTTTGGTCTGTAGAAGTGGAGTTGACCAGAGACAGATGGAAAGAGGTTATTAACTCACTTTTTATTATCAAATCAGTCAGATACACTTGCATACACCTTTTTTTGAAAAAAAAAACTTTTGAAAACTCTATCAGGAAATAATTATAAATTTAAGAGTATACTTGATGAAGCACTTCCAGTATCAGGGAGAGCATCACCTTGCACCTCACTATCTGTCTGACTCTCCATTACAGTAATGAACACGGCAGTGTTTATTAATGTGCACGCTGGTGCATTTGCAAGGTAGGGCCTTACATGCCATTTTTCTGCCTCACAAGATAAAAAGGGGAGCACTTCATGGCCATTTTCGATATAAACAGAGTGGTCTTAGATACAAGATAAACAAATGTACCAAGGGAATGCGTATCCCAAATGCATTTATTTAAGTGCCCAAGGCACTTCTGAGGCATCTAAATTAATATCATTCCTTTCACCTCTCAAGTAAGGGCTGTCAGAGAAATGGTACAGACGGAGATGGTTTATTTGTCTTTACACTTGAGTAATTCATTTGTAACATTTTAGTCATTTGAAATGATTTCTTAAAAATCAGCTTTTGTACATAAATCTTATTTCTCAATTAAGAAAAAGTACTGGCATGTCAAATATTCAGGTCACACAATTTTCTAGTAAGGAAGAATAATTGAGCGGCAAAAATTAAATAGTTCTTCATTTTTATTCATAATTTTGCACTTAAGACAGTGCTAAGTAAATTGGGCTATTTATTGAGATATATTCTTTTTCATAGATGGTCCAGACTTAAAAGCAGTATTGCATAAATGATTACAAATAATATTAAAATATTTGGATAGGCTCTTAATTTCATTCTAGAGAAATCTATTCTCAACATTATCTTATCTTTAAGCCACATGGAATGATGTCTTTTGGGGACATTTTGGCCCTTGATGTCTATAAAGGATTCATTCCAGAACCCCCAACAGTACTGAAATCCATGGATGCTCAAGTTCCTTAAATAAAATGGTATAGTACTTGCACAGAACCTATACACATCCTCCCATATATTATAATCATTTCTAGATGACTTATAGTACTGAATACAATGTAATTGCTATATAAATAGTGATTGTATTATTTGGGGAATGATGACAAGAAAAATACGTGTACATGTTCAGTACAAATACAGCTCTTTTTTTTTTTTTTTTTTAGAATAGTTTTAATATGTGGCTGGTTACCTTTGTAAACATGGAGCTACAGATACAGAAGGCTTACTGTGCACCAAACAGGTCAGGAAGGGTAGCCTATTCCTATCCATCTGTCCATCCATCCATTCTGTGAGCTATTAACTGTTTAACAAGCTTTAATTATATGCAGTTTCTGTACTTGGTACCAGGATGTAGAGAGAAGAGAGAGATGCAATCTTTGCCCTGAGACAGTACATTCTAGGGGGAGTCATGGATGTGCCTCCCAATAGAGGAGAACAGGGTAAGACTTTGGATACTGTTAAACAAAAGTCGTGTGCACAGAGCTGCATACACAATGAAGGAGCGAGTCTCTGTGGACGCTTTCAATATTGGCCCACTTGGGCAACTGGGAATAAAAATGATCATTAGTGGTCAGGACACACCTCAGGATGTGTGCCAACACCTGGCCAGTGTGTGGCTAAAATTCAGCCGTGGGAAGAGAATTACATCATCAATCTCTGAAGGCATGTTTACACATATGCTCTAGCTTTGTATATTACACTGGTTCCAAAAGGATACAGGAAAATTCTTGATTTAGTCAAAGGAAGGAGCTCAGGGAGCCATGGTGGTAACATTTTTCTCAGACTTTTCACTTCCTGCTCACTGGAACAAGTCAGCTCATACAAAGATCATTTAGGTTGCACTCCTTTTTTCATGCAAATCTAGGATTTTTTTTTATTCTCATGAAATAAATATTTGGGAAAAGAGTACAAAGAGGACTGCAGCATGATAGTGGCTTAACAGTTTTGTCATTAATTTATGATATCTTCTTGGCCAAATATACTCCTATTAGAGGATAAACTCATGGCCAGAGTGCTCCTTGGTGGCAAGGATGGTTGGACTGTCTCTGATATATTTTAGATATGTTGTCAGGAGGCACCAAGCCCTGGAGAAGGACATCATATTTGGGAAAGTGGCAGGTCAGCAAAAAAAGGAGGACCCTCTACAAGATGGATTGACAGGATGTCTGCAGGAGTGGACTTAAAAAAGATCAAGTGCCTAGCACAGTGTCAAGGAGTGTTTTGTTCTGTTGTGCTTAGGGTAGCTATGACTGGATCCTACTCAACGGCACCTAACAATAACAACAAGCCTTTGCCCTACATTATTGCTGTTGTTAGGTGCCATCAAGTCATGTCCGACTCATAGCAACCCTCATAGGGTCTTCAATGGCTGACTGTTTCGGGATTGCCTCTGGAGTGGATTGCCATGTCCTTCTCCCACTTTTGTGGTGCTGGGAATGGAAACTGGGACTTCAGACACTGCAGAGCAGTGCTCTACCAACTGAGCTAAATCCCAGCCCCTTGCCCTACATTAGCTGATTGCTTATTCAAATTACTGATGACAGACAGAGTTAATAAATGATGGACACCTAATTCTAAGATAGACTGATATTTGTAATAATAAGAGTCTGAAAATTTCACTTGTTGGATGTGAGAGCTAATTTCCTATATAAGATTCGGTGTAAGAATATTTGGTATTGCCAGCCAGCTTAGTCTTAGGGTCTGTCAGTGTTTAATGATGGAATCTGTGTCAAAATCTTCAACAGGTGCCTCAGTAACTAAGTAAAGATGACTTGCTTTGAGAGGGGTAGGATGTAGAATTAGGAGGCCACTCAAACAATGCTGAGATACAGTCTCAGAGATTGGAGTTAGCAGCAGTTGTTGTTATATGCCCTCCTAACTCACAGCAACGCTATGTACAAGAAGAAAGAACTCTCTGACACTGTGCCATGCCTGGCACTATATCAGTGCCTCTCTGCTATTCATAGGGTTTTCAATGGCTGATTGTTTCAGGAGTGGATTGCCAGGTCCTTCTCCTATTTTAGTGGTGCTGGGGATCAAACACAGGGCCTCAGAGAGCACAGAGCAGCACTCAACCAGCTGACCTAAACCCCAATGGCTGGATTAAAAAGAGAGGTGTTTTAGGTTGACTTGGTCCATGAAATTGGGAAATGTGCAGTGTTTGTCATTGGTGAGATTGGGTCTTCCCTGTGAGTCAATGTCTGTCTCAAAGTGATATTTTCTAATTATCTAGTATACTTTCTTGGTACTCCCCATCTCCATATTCCATCACTACTAACACTTATTAGAGCATTAACTGAATCTAAAGCATCAGCCTAGAATTTCTGTGTTAGAATGTCTCAGAAAAAAAGTTGATCATTTAATGTTCTGTTGTACTTAGGATGGCTATGAGTCAGACTCGACTTTATGGCACCTAACAACAACAACTCCAAACTCCCAGGAGGGGATGGGATTTAGCTCAGCTGGCAAAGTACTGTTCCTCACTTTCTGAGGAGGTGGGTTTGATCCCCAGCACTGCAAAAATGGGAGAAGGATGTGGCAATCCACTCCCAAAACAATCAGCCAGTGATGAAGGTGGCTATGAGTCAGACCGCTTCCACAGCATCTAACAACAACAACAACAACAACAACAACAACAACAACAACAAAAAGCTCCCAGGAAAAAAGCATAATGGACTCACACAAATTTCCTTTTATATTCTATTCTTAAAATATTGTCAAAATCCTTAAAATTATTGAATTCCAAGTAAAAACTATTTTTGAGGCTATGTTTATGTTCTGATGTTGTGGTATGGTAGGAGGATGGCAGTGATGCTGAGATAGAGAAGCTGAGAGGATGGAGATACCGAGATGGTGGAGATGCTGGGAAGGGGGAGATGCTCTGATGATGGAGATGTTATAATGGTGGAGATGCTGGGTTATTTGTGGATGCTGTGACAATTGTGGATGATATGATGGAGAGATAACCAATTCATGCTGAGAATGATCAGACTATAAATGATTGGATGAAACACTGTACGTAACCTTCAGAGTTTTCAAGGAAATAACCAATGGATTAAAATGACTTTATTTAAAATTATCTAATGCACATGAAACATAGATTTTTTAAAGAAGATAATCTATATGTATGAGTGAAAGTATACATTAAGAACAGGAAGTCATAGCAATAGGAAGCTGACAGTACAGATGAATTTCTTCCAAAGAACTCTTTTCCTTCCTTCAGGTTCTGAATATTCCAGTCCTGATGACCAAATTTGTCACTATACTTGAACATCAGAATTTTCACTGTGGCGATGGTGCATGCTCATAATCCCAGCACTCAAGATGCTGAGGCATGAGGTTCAGAATTTTGAGACCAGCCTGGGCAACTTAGTGAGTTCTTGGACAGCCTGGAGTACACAGTCAGATCTTGTCTCAAAAAAAATACAAAAATTATACATTATGAATAAACAATTAGCCATCTGAAAATTATTGTAGGTTTTTATGAAATGACCACACAATCCACCTTTAGTTCCAGTGCAGTAATTAGCAATGGGTTATATTGCATGTATATAATCTCCCATTTACTGTGTAAATTTTCCTATTAGACAAGCTCAGATGTTTCAAAATAATTGAAAATAACAGATACTTGGGCTGGGATTTAGCTCAGTGGGTAGAGCACTGCGCTGCAGTCTCAGAGGCCCCGAGTTCAATTCCCAGCACCGCAAAAATGGGAGAAGGGCCTGGCAATCCACTCCCAAGGCAATCCCAAAGCACTCAGCCATTGAAAACCCTATAAGGGTCGCTATGACAACAACAACAACAACAACAGATACTTAGTACATACTTTTCTACAACCTTTTGCAATCTGAAATAGATCAAACATGCAATCAGTACACACTGATAATTACTGCTGACTGGAATGCAAAGGTTGGAAACAAAGAAGAAGGCTCAGTAGTTGGAAAATATGACCTTGGTGACAGAAACAATGCTGGAGATCACATGATAGAATTTTGTCAGACTGATGACCTTTTCATTGCAAATAAATTTTTTCACCAACATAAGCAGTGACTATATACATGGACTTTACCAGATGGAACATATAGGAACCAAATTGATTACATATGTGGAAAGAGACTAGGGAAAAGCTCCATGTCAAATATGAGAACAAGGCCAGGTGCTGATTATGGATCAGACCATAAACTTCTCATATGCAAGTTCAATTGAAACTGCAGAAAATTAGAACACGTGTACAAGAGCCAAGGTATGACCTTGAGTATATCCCACCTGAGTTCAGAGACCACCTCAAGAACAAGTTTAATGCATTAGACACAAATGATAGGAGACCAGATGAGTTGTGGCATGACATCAATGATATCATTCATGAAGAAAGCAAAAGGTAATTAATAAGACAGGAAAAAAAAGAAAGAGAAAAGACCAAATTACATGTCAAAAGAGACTCTGGAACTTATCCTTGAATGTCGAGTGGCTAAAGTAAAAGGAAGACATGATGAAGTTAAGGAACTAAATAGAAGATTTGAAAAGGCAGCTTGAGAAGGCAAAAACAAATATTTTAATGACATGTGCAAAGAGCTGGAGGCAGAAGACCAAAAGGGAAGAACACACTCTGTTTTTCTCAAGCTTAAGGAATTGAAGAAAAAATTCAAGGCTCAAGTGGCAAAAGTGAAAGACTCTACAAGAAAAATATTAAGTGATGCAGGAAACATCAAAAGAAGATGGACGAATACACAGCACCATTACATAAAAAAGAATTTCCAGATGTTGCATATGAAAAGGAGCCAATGTTATTGAAGGACGAAGTAGAAGCTGCCTTGAAGGAATTGGTGAAACACAAGGATTCAAGAATTGATAAAATACCAATAGAGAAGTTTCAACAAACATATGCAGCACTGGAGGTGCTAACATGTTTATGCCAACAGGTTTGGAAAACAGTTACCTGGCCAACTGACTGGAGATGATCCATAGTTGTGCCTATTCCCCAACAAGGGGATACAACTGAATGTAGAAACTATCGAAAAATATCATTAATATCACACACCAGCAAAATTCTACTAAAGATCATTCAGAAGTGACTGCAGCAGTATATAGACAGGGAATTACTGGAAAATCAAGTGGGATTCAGAAGAGGGCAGGGAACCATGAACATCATTACTGATGTCAGGTGGATATTTGCCAAAAGCAGAGAATATCAGAAGATGTCTATCTATGTTTCATTGACTATGCAAAGGCATTTGGTTGTGTGGATCATAACAAATTATGGATATTGCTTCAAAAAATGGGAATACCAGGGCATCAATTTGTACTCATGAGGAATCTGTACATGAACCAGGAGGCAGTTGTTTGAACAGAACAAGGAAACACTGCCTGGCTTAAAGTTGAGAAAGGTGTCCATCAGGTCTGTATACTTTCACCATATGTCTTCAATTTATATGTTCAGTAAATAATATGAGAAGCTGGACTTTATGAGGAAGAACACAGCATCAGGATTGGAGGAAGACTCATTAACAACCTGCATTATGCAGATAACATAACTGTGCTTGCTGAAAATGAAGAGGATTTAAAACATTTACTGATGAAGATCAAAGAACATAGCCTTCAGTATGGATTGTGGCTAACCATCAACAAAACAAAATCCTTACAACTGGGCCAGTACACAGCTTTGTGATAAGTGGAGAAAAGATTGAAGTTGTCCATGATTTTTCTCTACTTGGTTCTACAATCAACACCCATGTAAGTAGCAGTCAAGAAATCAAAAGATGCATTGCTTTGGGAAAAAACTGTGGCAAAATATCTCTTTAGAGTTTTGAAAAGTAACGATGTCACATTGAAGACGAAGGTGCACCTGACTCATGCCATGGTATTTTCAGTTGTGGAAGCTGGACACTGTACAAGGGGGACAGGAAAAGAGTTGATGCTTTTGAATTATGGTGCTGGAGATGATTATTGAATGTCCTGTGGACTGCCAAAAGAACCAACAGATCTTTCCTAGAAGAAGTGAAACCAGAGTGCTCCTTGGAAGTAAGGATGGCCAGACTGCGTCTTACATATTTAGGACATGTTGTCAGGAGGGACAAATCCCTGGAGAAAGACATCATGTTTGGGATAGTGGCAAGTCAATGAAAAAAAGGAAAACCCTCCACCAGATGGATTGACACAGTGCCTGCAACAATGGGCTTAAACATAAATAAAATCTTGTGCCTGGCACAGAATTGGGGAGTGTTTTGTTCTGCTGTACATAGGGTTGCTATGCATTGGATTGGACTCAAACGCACCTAACAACAACAATAACAACAACAATGCGATTTAAAAAATCACCTGTTTCTTATGAGATTTAAGTTACAGTTTTGAACCCATATCTTCTTGTTGTTGTTAGGTACCATCGAGTTAGTATCCAACTCATAGCGACCCTACATACAACAGGCAAAACACTATTGTCAGTGCGTCTCTGCTGTTCATAGGGTTTTCAATGCTGGATTGATTTTTTGGGAGTGGGTTGCTGGGTCCATCTTCCAAGTCTACAGCACCTGGTGTTCCCAGGTGGTCTCTCATCCAAGTACTAACCAGGCCCAACTCTGCTTAGCTTCCAAGATCTGAGGGGATTGAATGTCACAATTTTATTTTAAGTTCTGTAAGCTTTGAGATTTGATGTATTCCAACTCTGGAAATGTTTTAAATGTAGCAAATACTGGTCTCTAAATGTACTGGGTCATTTCTCTCTCTCTCTCTCTCTCTCTCTCTCTCTCTCTCTCTCTCTTTCTCTCTGTCTCTCTCATTCCATATATACATATGAAACAGAGAGATAAGTACACATATATATGGAGAGATATACAGATATAGAGAGGTGTGCATGTACATATATGGAAAAAGAGTTGCATATATCTCTGTGTGTATACATATCTGTATCTGTATTGCATAAGGAACTATATGCACCTCACATAAGGGCTAAATGAAAATACGGCATGTGATTTCTGAATTTTAGTCTCCCCTTATGACACAGATCTTTCACTCCTGCTTATGTAATACTGAGCATTGTCATTAGAACATAAAGGAAAAAAGAGTAGCCCCTCCATAGCAATATAGTAGTGTGTGCACTATCACTCATGGCTCCCTTTCACTTCAGTCGTGGTACAGATACAGGAGGAAGAACCCTGGTTGATTTGCCTGGCCCTGAGCCCTGAGAGTGGTTGCTGGAGTCAGACCAGCTCCACTCATGCAGGCCTCTTCCCATGCTCCTCTGTGCCCTTCCTCCTTCCACCTCACCGGCTCCTTGTCCTTTGGCTTTTCCCTTTGGAGTTCAAAACTCAAGCTGTCAAGTCTAATCATGACATCTGCCTACCGTATAGACAAAGGGGAAGGAAATGCCACTGGGGGCTGACATTTCAGTTTACCACCATGATACCTACTCTCAGAATCTGCAGATTTGTTTTCAATTTGCAGAAAAGGCCACCTTTTACTTTTTTCTGTTCACTATATGTTATGGCTGGTTCCCTGTGCATAGGTGCAACATTTTGTCATAGCTTTGAAAAAGGTAAACAAGTTAATAGGATCTGTATGGAAAGTGTTAAATATCTATTCTTATCGGAGATATTCAAGAAATGCCTAATACATTGAATTATTAAATAAAACTTTAAAGGACATTAGATGACCAAAGGAATGACCATATCTAGGAATATGAAATAGGAGGATGAGAAGACAGATCATATATGAGTTCAAAATCCCTCTGTACATCCTGTGGAAATCATCCTTCAGCAAGGTTCTTTGTCCCATGAGTCCAGGGACAGCTTCTTCCCCACAGTGCGTGTGTTGAGCACAATGAACTCGCTCTTTGCTAGAGGAGGCAGCGGTTGGAGCCTTGCATTAGTAACACGTTCCACATGATCCTCCTCTCTGTGCCATTTCTAAAAACCTGAGTGAGCAAAAAAGACATGTTTTATGCTGATTTTTTTGTGTGTGTGTGTTCATCTAATTTAATATCTGTTCTCTACATTAAAAAAATAGAGAAGGGTAACGCATGGATCCTTCTGTCATTTAATCCTTTTGTAACTATTGTCCTACTATTGCAAAACTCACCTGAGATACAGATTAGATGTACCCTGGGGATAGTTCAATGGAATTGTAGTCCAGTCCTTGATGAGCTGCCAGTGAAATCCCACTGCCTTTCAATCTTTACAGCATGCACGCACCAGGCAGGCTTTGGCTTGCACTGCTCTGCAAGATAAAATGCCAAGCCGAGTGATTCCAAGCGGTCATCTGTTCACACGCCCATGAGAAAGCCAGCTGTTTCCAGGCTCTGAATTGAATCCTTTGAGTGATTATTTTATTGAATCTCAAAATAAGATATCTAATGTCAGCTTTAGATTTATTTTATGATTCGCTAGGTTTAACAGTCACAAGCTTCCAGGATTGGCTCTTCAATTAAGCTGGGTCCATCCTCTTGGTCTTCGCAGTCACAGAGTGAGGGCGATCTCTAAGGCTCCTTTCCACCCTGACACTCCATGTCCAGTTTTCCGGGAAGTAAGACTAAAGCTATGTGCAGGAATGCCTTGTGTCTCCCTTCACATCAGCAGCTGCCCACAGCTTCACGTACAAACACGTGAATACGTCTTCACACACTCGAAACGTCCTCAGACAAGAATGTTCTCTCTATGAGCCATGATGATGACTGTACAAGGGGAGCTGCAAACTTCTTTCTGGAAAGTGCCAGACTAGTCAACATTTTCACTTTGAAGGTTTTGAGATCTCTGTCAAAATTGCTCAGTTCTGCAGTAAGACCTAGAGAGCAGCCTGAGACAATATGCAAAAGAATGAGCTCAGCATGTTCCAATAAAACTTTAAAGACCTACAGATATGCAAAGTTGTGATTTGGAATATCCCTGAGAGGCAATGTTACATGAAATAGACATAGTGTGTTGTTTCTTAAAATTATTATTATTTTTGCAGTGCTGGGGAGAGAACCCAGGGCCTTGCACACACTGGGCAAACGCTCTACCACTGAGCTACAACCCCAGCACCAGATGGTGTTTTAAATGGTGTAGTTAAAAGCAGCCTCTAGGACCAGAGTGCCCTTAACTAGCTGGATGACCTTCAGAAAATGAACTGAGTATTTTTGTCTTTTAGTTTGCTGAGCTGTAAAATAAGCACAATAGCAGCCACATCATAGGGTCATTGCATTAATTAAATGAGTAAATATTTTAAAACCTGCAGAACAATGCCTGCTCATGCTAAGCATTTTATAATGGCTGTTTAATCAAGTGAAAAGCATAATAATGATGATCTACTTTGAAAAAGATAACTCATTTTAGTGTGAATACTCATGAGCCTTAGTAGCATTTTTAAAAATAGGATTTAATTCTTACCTAAGTATTAAACCAGGATTAGTAGTGAAAAGACTCTGCAGTATTTAAGGTGATATGGATCCGAGCAAAATAGGATTAAAACTAGAAATGGGACAATGTCAGATCTTGTTGATTGAATGATCTGGGGAACCAAGGCAGAGAACGAGTTCAGGATGATTCTTTAGGTTTAAGTTTGAGGGCCTCTTGAAGGAGTCACCAAGTGTAAAAAAGAACACAGGAAGTGAAGTATGCAGTGTTCAATTGACTTATTAATATACTGAGCCATTCCATCAATTGCTCCTCAAACTTGTTTTCAGTTGGGTCCATGCCAACTCTCTGGTGTGTTTCTCTAAAGTGCATTCATTATTTCCACAATTGTGAACTTGTTGCCCCTCTTCCTCAATAGAATGTGACTGCCTTGTTGTTGGAGGACATGGAAAAAGAGGCTGCCCTCACAGGGCTGGATGGTCTCTACTCCTGGGACTGATTAGAGCGAGAGTCCAGGGCCTGAGTAAGATAGGGCTTGGGAGTGGGGCTGCTGGGTGCATAAACAAATTATGATTCTGGAAAGGAAAGGAAACACTGTGTGTGTGTGTGTGTGTGTGTGTGTGTGTGTGTGTGTGTGTGTGAGAGAGAGAGAGAGAGAGAGAGAGAGAGAGAGAGAGAGAGAAGGAAGATGGAGAATGTCTTCTCTGAGTAAAACCAGATCCTACAAGATGTGCCCACAAATCCAAATTAAAAACATTTTAATTCTTGAAAGGATTAAAGAATTGAACAAATCCTATGGTATTTGCTTAGGATGTGTTCCTCATTCCCCCCAAATAAACAAGCTTTTTGAAAATGTGAAAGAGTTGTGAAGAAAAGTGGAAGGCAGATTATGAAGAGGTTGGGGCCATCATCCTGAAAGGCACAATCTCGAATGTTGAAATACCAAAAGAGCAAAGTCCTTACACATCAAAGTCTCAAAATATAATTTTTTTTGTTTTTGTGTTTGGAATAGGGTCTTACTAAATTATGCAAACTGCCTCTGGTCTCGAAATTGTGATCCTCCTGCCTCTGCCTCCCAAGTCACTGGGATTACAGGTGTGCGCCACTGTGCCCAGCTTTCAAAATATAATTTCACAAAAGTATTTTGAAAAAATTATTTAAAAGACATTATTTACTTTTTTTTTTTTTTTTTGTGGTGCTGAGGGTTGAAACCGGGGTCTCATACTTGCATGCTTTGCAAGTGCTGGACCACTGAGCTGCATGCCCAGCCCTTTTTTTTTTTTTTTTTTTTTTTGGTTTTTGAGACACGGTCTCGCTAAATTATGCAGACTGCCTTTGGTCTCCAACATGCGATCCTCCTGCCTCTGCCTCCTGAGCCACTGGCATTACAGGTGTGCGTCACCGCGCCAGGCTCATTATTATTTACATTTTTAAAGAGGATTTATTTGAGAAACATAAAACACTTTGTGGGTCATTTTAGGTAACAGAACAGGCAATAATAAAATGCATATTTTTGCCAGCATAGGCACTGACAATCCCCAAGTAGGAAGGTCATGAGCAGATGACCTGCATTCATAAAGAAATGGATCAAAAAGTGAAATGTCTGAATGCATGTCACCAGGGTTGGTAATTGTGTACTCCAACTTTGTAACTGGGGCCATTTGAAACATTGTGAATAACAATAGCCTTTTGATGAGACTGGTTGAAAACTGTGATGTGTCAGTGATACTGGAGATTCACCGGGAGCACAGAGAGGCAGGTCCGGAGCACCAGTCTGGGAATTTGGTAGCATAACCCTGGTCTTTGTATCTGGTGTATAAATAAGTTTATACCTGACACAGAAGTTACAGTAGAGAGTATAGATAGGGTTTATTAACAAATAGTACACCATTAAGGAATAACTACAGGAAAGACTGAGGCACCCAAAGAACCTTAGGTAAACCTGGAAAGGGACCTGAAATAAACTGGGTTCCCTGGGTAAATCTGCATGAGGATATTTCTGTCTTCTAGGGAGAGCTATAGTGAGTCAGAGAAAATAGAGCTAAGCAGGAGTCTAGAGGGAAAAATACCTTAGATAGACAGAGAAGATGGTGGCCCAAGAGAAGGGAGGCAGGAGCACATGGTTGCTTGAGAGAGAAGAGCAGAGCAAAGGGCGAGAAGTAGAGAGGAAAGAAAAGAAGGAAAAAAGAGAGTGGGCTCATGTTTCTCCCAGTTTTATCCAAACTAGGGCACTCTCATGTGACATCAGCACATGGACGTCCAGTGTGATGTGAGCCAGAGGTCTTCACTTTGTAAGTGGATCCATGACTCAGGTTAGTGTGGGGCCCATTAGAAAAAGTCCTTCCAGTGTCCTCTGAGATGCACATAGCTTCACTCATGGCAGGAGTCAATTTCAGTCCCTTTTCATCCACATCACCTGCCAATGTCTCAGCTAACCTGCCTATCATTACATGACTTGTACAGTTGCTCCCAAAACCAAGATCTCAATTTATCTTTCAATTTATCTAAAATATAAATTATCTCAATTTATCTAAAATAAATTTTATCTTTCACAAATGCAGTTGTGCAAAGAGGACATCTCTTTATTTACTGAGAGTTTGAGTGCTTTTATGTACACGAACAATGCCTTAGACACAGAGTTGACATTGTGATAATTCACTTATTTTTTTTTTTTTGGCAGTACTGGGGGGTTGAACCAGGACCTTGCACACACTTTGCAAGAGCTCTACCATTGAGCTGCATCCTCCAGCTCATTTTTTATTTTTTCATGTTGAGACAGGGTCTCTTTAAGTTATGCAAGCTGCCTCTGGCCTTGAACTCATGATCCTTCTATCTCCACCTCCCAAGTTGCTGGGATTACAAGGCACTTCACCTGGCCAATAATTCACTTTTGAGGAATCAAATTTGTTTAAAAAAATGCCTAAAACACATTAGAATTCTGAAAGCCTTTAAAAAATTTTTACCTCAAGTATTAGAAATGATTCAAAGATAAAATACCTAGCAGAATGAATCACAAAAACACAGTAATATGGACAATTTAAAATAGTGAAATAGAGATTTTAAAATGCTAAAAAAAAGGGAAAGGAAGTTCTACATATGCAAGTATATTACAGAAATAGATTATGGGCAATTGCCCACAGATAACCCCTAAGAAGTGGCTGACTTTCATGATCTTTGTCTATGTTTTGAAGGCATTCACATGCATTTTGACATGGTATTGGTTGTTTGGGAATCCTTCAGCGTAAATGGACATGAGCATGTCTTTCCTATCCCATGGAGCACTCCCTGTTCCATCTTCTCATTTTCTGTGCCATGCTTCCAGGTGGTTCTGGGAACTTGGAAGCCCACTCCATAGCACTCCCATGCTGACTACAGATGGGATACAAACAGCGCTGGTGATCAAACAGCAGCACTGTGGCACACATGTCTTCTTACCCAAGGCTGTGCCTAATTATTTTCCAACCAGTCAATAACTTCACTGGCTTCTTCAGGGAAATGTACTTTGAATTCATTAACAGCTCCTCAAAGTTCATCAACTGGAAGATATGCCAGTGCGAATAATATGATATTAAACTGAAGTTTTTACTGTTGCCTTATCTCTTGACTGATAAGGCAAGAATTCAACTTTCTACCTCTCTTTTATAGCTGGGCTTTTTGTTTCTTCGTTCTTTTGTTGCTTTTCATGAGATTGTAGTTTTTAGGATTTCAGCTTTTAGGATTTCAACTTGGGATTTTTACGTTTTGTGATTGTGACTTTGGGGATTTGGAGCTTAGGTATTTTGATCTTTGGGGATTTCAACATTTGGAATTTTATTGTTCAAGTTTGTACCTTTGGGGATTATGATCAGCCAACATTATGAAACTCTGACACGAATGAAATTGTAGTTAAGAACAGAACTAAAAAAAGGACAGAGGTAGGAGAACAACAGTAGTGTTTAAAGAGACAGTGGCTGAGAGCTGAGTTTTCTGAGTGAAGAGTGGGATGGGACTGTTAGAGTGACCTCTCATTCCAAGTTCATGCAATGTATATATATTTTTAAAATCTTCACTTCAATAGAGGTGAAACAGTTAAACAATGAGTAAAATAAATTGCATGCACAAGAATAGCAATTATTCCAATAGACGTCTCAGCATCAATAATAAAATCCACAGAACAATGGTGTGATAGCTTTCAGATGACTTAGGGACAAATAATATCCATCTCCATTCTATACTTAGCTACATTATCATTCAACAAGGAACGGGAAGTAAAGATATATCCATACACATAAGATGAAGAGAATCTGCAAACCACAGACACTTTAGAAAAGTACTACAAAAGGTAAAATAAAGCAAGGAGAAAGAAACACATACTGAAGGGCTTTAGTATGTGTACAATGCCAGAGAAAAGAGTGAGCACAAAAAAGATTTTAAAAGTCTTATAAAAATATTAAAGTTTCATATGAACATAAGACGAAATAAAACAAAGAGAAAAGTTAAAACATACTAAGGTCCTTTTTGCTTGGGTGAAAGTTAGAGACACTGATTACTGTCACACTTTGTTAGAAAAAATAGTTTAACAAAAATGTTCAAACTGTATCTGAGAAGTTTAATAAATAAACTATATCTAACAGAATGAGCAAGAAAAATCAGCATTAATAAAAGCACAAGTAAACAATAGTAAGAGTTACAAACAGAATAGCTGTAATGAGTCAAGAGAGTTATTTTAAATAACTATGAGTAGAGAGTTATTTTAAAATAAGAAAATGTATACAGCATTGTTTCAAAAATTTGAAAACATACATGAGATACACCAGATATGGCTCTCTGAGAAAAAGTGTTTTAAAAAATTTAAGCCAATAGCTTTTGAAGGAAATAAATTTATATTCTAGTCTCTCCTTGCTTCCTCCTTATTATCAAGCCTAGAGACTTTTAAAGGTGACCTCTGACAAAGCTTCGAGACAAATTATTCATAGAACATAGCAAAAGAAAATTATGCCAACTCTTTCAGGAGGTGAAGGTAACCTTAATAACAACTATGGATATGGAAAATAAAAATGGAGAGCAACTTTACCTATGAACATACTTTTAAAATCTCACCTAAAAGAAAGAATAGAATATGCAATAGTATTTAAAAATACAGAATGAACAAATGGACTTTATCACAAGAATGCAATATTGGTATAACAGCAGAAAACTGACTGAAATTGCTCATGTTAGTGGATTGGAAGAAAAGAATAATATGTTCAGTGCAGTAAATGCAGAAAAAGAATTTAAAAATGTGGTTTACATTTATATTAATAACTCTTGGTAAGGTAGGAGTTTTATAAACTTTAAAATAATTTTGACTAAATATAGCCTTTTCAGAGTAACATTTTAGATGCATCCTTATTGCAGTTAGCAATAATCCTTATTTAATATTTCTCTAGA
>VMDO01024907.1:0-28990 GCA_007922755.1 Pedetes capensis | reverse complement strand
CCTCTCTCTCCCCCTCCCCCTCCCCTCTCTCTCCTCCTCCCCTCCCTTCTCTCACTTTTACCCCTCCCTCCCTCCCTCTCTCCCTCCCTCCCTCCCTCTCTCTCTCTCTCTCTCTCTCTCTCATGCTCGCTAGCTCGCTCTCTCTTGATTTGTCTCTCTCACTCCTTTCTTCTCCCCTACCCTCTCCCCCAGCTCCCTCTCTCCCTGTGGGAGTTCAGTTATTCTTACAGAACCTCCAGACCTTCATATTTCTGCCAAGGGAGAGAGATGAAGTAGGTCAAATAGTGTCAACAGAGAAACACAATCATGTGGAGGTTGTCCTTGATGGGGAGGTGGGAGCCAGTCTTGCTACGTCATTGGCTTTGGTGGTGGGGTTCACATCATAGAAGCACAGCACAATAGGGAGAGCATGCTCCATATGTGGACAGCATACATTAGCATATATGCCCTCGTATATTAGTGTGCATATGTGCAGCTAACGCACACACCCATGCATATTCTTGCGCATGTCCTGCGGTTCACTTCGCAGTTTTCCTCCAGGTTGCTTAGGTCAGCAGTTCTTAGCCTCTACTTCTGCTGCAGGAGATGAGGTTCCCCTGTGCAGCAGGCTGTGTGGGTGAACCAAGATTCTGGAATGCTTTGTTCCAGAAACGATTTGTGCGATGCCCTTTTGCAGCATGCTGGCTGTCAGTAATGGAAAACAGTTTTTGAGACATAAAACTCCCAGACCACTTAAATGGGAGAAACTAATTTGAATGTGAATATTTTATGCGTTGTGACCAATTAGTCTTGTGACTTCTTATAAAGGAGCGTAACACAGCAGTGTCCCCCAAACTAGGACTGAGAACTCCTAGGATAAATCTCAAGCCTTCTAAATTCTCTTGAGCCAAATTTGCTCGGTAATTGAATTGCAGAAGGAGCAGCAGGCTGGCAGACACGGGCTGTGCTCAGGAGTGTCGGGGCTCTGTGAGGCTGTCCCCCGTGCAGAAACACAAAACAAGCCACAAAGGAAACACTGGAAACTTGTGCCCTGCTGGGGTAACTTAACCTAATGATCCCCATTCTGTGTGTGCAAGGAAGGCTCAATCATGCCAAATTTAGAGCTAATAATCTGATTTTGTTCCAAATTAATTGTCTGGCACTATGTCATGGCTGGGCAAAATCACCCTTGCAAATCACTCTTTAGAGGGATGGATGGATGGATAGAGAGTAGTAGTCTTTTGTAAAACAACAACAACAACCCCTGTTCTCTTCCTCTCCCCATCTTATACCTATTGAAGCCATTAAACTTCATTTTCCTAAATTTCTGAAGGTCACCTTGTAAGACAAAATGTAGAATGTGTCAACAAGTGTATTATCACCATTGGGTGATTTTGTGTTGTGGTTACCTCAGACACCATCATTATCCCAGAGTTATTTGCTGCCTTAAACTCCTTGGTGGGTGTAGAAAATGGAGTGTGAAATCTTGTATCCATTTTTATTCCTATGACATTTCCTGTCTGTCTCAGTTTGTGCTAGAGTAATGTGAGGACAGCTTTTTTAACATGGCAGTCAGTGGCTCTTGCTGGCAAATAAAAGGGACTAAGGAAGGATAAAAGGGCATAGAAGTAGACATGATTTGGTTAAATCTAGTTTAAGATGATTCCAAATTGTCACGTAATCCTAGGGATTGATTTTACCTTAAAATTAGTTTCATAAGCTTTTTCATAAAAGGGGTATGGTGACTTTAGCAATTTGGCATCTTTAACTTAAAAAAAAACCCATCTTTAGTTAAATAAGAGGCATTTATGATGAACAAATTTAGTTTGATAAGTAGAACGAAAATATTTACATGCTAACCAGTGGTGCACGAGGAATGAAGGGAAAGCAGTCAGAGCTGCCCTGACCCGATAGGAATAAGGATGCTGAGGTGGCAGCAAGCAGAGATGGTCAGATTATGTTGTCATTGCAGTTCTTGATTGGATTGGGGCAACTCGTCCCACTGTGCCTGCTAAATCCCTCCATGGTATCAACGATGTGTTTTCCCGGAGTTAGTTACAAACAAAGCCATAGTGTGATATTGAAACTCCTCAAAGGGCTTTCGACTGAATTAGAATTTAGTCCATCATTAAATGTGCAAATGAGAAAACTTTAATTTTCTACATCAAAAAAGAAAACAAGAAATAGAATTTCTGGGGACCATAAGGAAATAGTTTGCTGCTTCAATTTACAAAAGCAAAGTGTAAAATAGAGTGGATTATGTAATGCAGAGAGGTGATTCTACTGGGCTGACCATATTAAAGAGCTGAAACATGTGAGAAAATACACAGACATAGAAAGTAGAATGCTACCAAAGCTATTCAGAATTTGACGGGTAAAATGGGAATAGGAGAAAGTTCCAAAGTAGCCAAATGAGCCAAGGGCAGTAGCGCACACCTGCTACCCAGTGACTCACGAGGCTAAGCGGGGAGGATCATGAATTGAAGGCCAGAGGCAGCCCACAAAATTTAGTAAGACCCTGTCTCAAAATTAAAAGTAAAAAAGGGGCTAGGAGCACAATTTAATGGTAGAGCACTTGCCTATCTTGTGTGAGGCCCTGCGCCCAATCCTCTAGCACTGGAGAAAAAAAAAAAAAAAGCCAAGTAAAATTCAAAGGTAACATAAGATGAATTGTTTTGTGTTCATTTGCTGAAGAGAAGGAAGGGAAACATTACTAGTAGGCACACAAGAAGTGAAACAAAGCAAAATGGAAATGAAGGCATTGGTCGAAGACGAACTGGAGAGGTTCATTTGAGACCAGACTGAACTCACCCTTACCCCTCTGTGGTACTTTTTCTTTTCCAAGGCATGGAAGTGGAATGTCTGTATTTTACATGCTCCTAGATTATACTTCCCAGAAGTTAACTTTAGAGTCTTGTAAAGAGTCCAATAACATAACAGTCTCCTCAATCCTCTGTTTTCCAGTCATTCTGCAGGGCATGAAATGATTGGCTACTTAAAATTTGCCATCCTCGCTCTTCAAAAGCATTTAAAAATTAAAGCCTGACCTGCTGCTGGTGGAGAGCCTTCATTCTCCTCATCAAGCTTCTTTTATCAGACCGTGTTATGTTTGTGAAATTATTTGTAATGCCCTGATTTTAAATTCTGATAGACAAGAAGATTACATAATGCTAGACTCCTGTTTTTAATTGTTCCACATCAGTTTTGCCGACAAGGTACTAGAATCAAATTCTTTAAGAGTAAATGCCCCAAACCCACATGCTCCAATTTACTTTTCGGCTTGCCTCGTTTCAGTTTAGAGGAACAGTTTCTTCTTTTCCTCTTAATAGAAGAACACACGCTACTCCCATTCTCTTAGCAATTAACCACCCCCCCGCCCCGGCCACACCAACTTATTTTGTACCTAATTAAAATGCTAGGTTTCCATCTGTATATTTAAAATTAAAAATTAAAGGTTTGATAGAATTCAGCTGTGAATTTGTTAGAGCCTGAGTTTTTCTTTGTTGGGAAGTTTTATATTACAGTCTCTAACTTGGTGGTTGTAATGTGTCTGTTTAACTTGCTTATGTCCTCAGGGTTTAGTTTTGGTAACTCATATATGCCTGCAAGCTGTAGCCCTGTGGCATCTGATCTGGTCAGATCTCAGAAGCTAAGCAGGGTCGGGCCTGGTTAGTACTTGGATGGGAGACCGCCTGGGAACACCAGGTGCTGTAGGCTTGGGAGACGGACCAGCAACCCACAATGGTGGACGGTGATTTCTCCATTTGGAAACCATTTTAATCAGATGAAGCTGACTTACTGGTTACATCTTGCTGTGTAATGGATCACCCAAGTCACTGGCATAAAACAATACACATCAATCATCTCCAACTCTGTGGGTCAGGAGTCCAGCTACTGTGCCTCATAGTCTGTCCTCCTGTTTCACGGAGGGTATTTTCTACACCTGTAGTGCTGTTTGATTCTCCTGTAATCTTCTTTTCTTCCTGAGACTCTGCAACCTTTTACTGATGGTTAAAAATTTGCATATCTTACGGTTCTGTCTTTGTCCTGTAAGGTTTTATGGGCTTTGAGAAATGGACAATGCCATGTATCCACTACTACAATGTGACAGGGGATAGCTCTACTGCCCTAAACAGTTCCAGTTCTTCAACAATTCATCCTCTCCCCAAACTTGTAGCTCCAGCAATCCTCTTCTGATTGGTATAATTTCCCTTTCAGGAGTTCATAGATTGTAATGAGCCCAGCTATAGCTGTGCAGAACTGCCGTCTTTCATTTAGCAACATGAGTGTGAAGTTTCTCCCTGTCTGTCTGTGGCTCGCTGGCTCCTTTTGTATCACTAAATAATACAGGGTGTGTATGTGCCACAGCTTGTTGCTTTGCTTTCTTATTGAAAGACATCTTGGTTACTTCTAGATTTCGACAGTTACGAATCAAGCTGCTATGAACATTTGCACACAGGGTTTTGTTCCAAAATCAACTCTGCACAACTGTTGGATTTTAAGGCTATATTTGTCCTTTCATGACACAGGCTAACTTCCAGGTTAGTCATCCCATTGAGTGTCTCAGTGGCAAAGGAGAGTTCCTGTTGCATTTTGTCCTTGCTAGCATTTAGTAATGTCACTGCTGTTGGATTTTAGACATTCTAATTGGTGTGTTAAGGACGCCTCATAATTCTCTAATGGCAGATGGTGTTAGGTGTCATTTCAAATGGTTCTTTGCCACCTATGTCGTCTTTAATGAAGTATCTGTTCAGAATTTTGGCCATTTTAAATTTAAATCACTTGTTTCCTTATTGTTGGGCTTACACAAAGTATATAGTTACTTTGTAAAAATCAGATACATGTCTACCTATATTTTCTCCCCATCTGTGGCTCATCTTTGCTTCTGTGGCAATAAGAATTTTACAATTTCTACTTCAGGACTTGCAGGCTGGGATTTAGCTCAGTTGGTAGAGTGCTGCTCTGTAGTCTCTGAGGTCCCAGGTTCGATTCCCAACACTTCAAACATGGGAGAAGGATGTGGCAATCCACTCCTGAGCCAATTCTGGAAAAACAATCAGCCATTGAAAACCCTATAAGGGTCACTGTAAGTCGGGCACAACTTGACTGCACTTAACAACAATGACAACAATGACTTCAGGACTTAACAACTTTTTTTTTCTCTCAATATTCTAAAGTTCATCTGCTTTATTTTAAACATACATTTATTTTCTATTTATTTATTTATAGCACTGGCGGGTTGAACCCAGTGTCTTGTATATGCTTTGCACTCCCAGCCCCATTTTAAATTGTTTTTCTCTTGAGACAAGGTCCCATTAAGGTGCACAGACTGCCCCTGGCCTTGAACTTGTGATCCTCCTCCCCACGCCTCTGGAGTGGCTAGTGTTACGGACGTGCACCACCACGCCCAGCTAACTCAGCTGCTTTAAATTTGTCTAAGTCCAGGAGTCTAAATCAAGTTAATCTATTGAAATATTTTTAAATCATATTTATACATTTCGAGCCCTTATCTTGAATCTCAGACACAGACTTCACCTTCAGATTACACCAAATGACAGTGGCAGGGGTTATATAAAATAAGAGGCACAACAGGTAATTATTGGTCTTGATAATGTTTAAATTGTGGCGAGCTGAGCTCTTCCAACCTAAGAAACATTCAGATATGGTGCTGGCTCAGGTTGCATCATAATATTTTTATCTTTTATTTTGTCTGATAGTGGCTAGAGGAAGAAAAAATAGATACATTTTAAGTAAGTCTTTTTGTATGATATGGAAGTGGATCTGGACATGACTGGGGAAGAAATGATTAAAATGACTGTAGAAAGTTAATGAATTTAAATGAGTGATGTTATCTCTGTCTCTCAGTTATATTAACGCATTTACAAATCCCTAAGAAGCTGGCAGAACTTTGGACTCTGTTGTAGCCAGTATCAATAACTTTCACTAAGTTATTTTAAAGGATTTGTTTATTAGTATATTTTTGCTTGCATAGTTCAGAATATGTTCCAGTTTGCATTAATGTCTAAGTCCCCTAAGTTCACTTTTTTTTTGTTAGATGTCATCTAGTTGGATCTGAATCATAGCAACCCCATGTAAAACAGAATGAAGCATTCACCAACACTGTGCAATGCACGTGAATTTTCATGTTTAAGCCTAATGTTGTAGCCACTGTGTTTATTCTCATTTTAAGTCATTGCCACATTAGCAAAAGGAGGTCCCAGGGGCTTTACTCCATTCCTGTCATTAAGGTCAACTCTACTTTGTGGAGGCAACTCTTGCCTAGTCATTTCTTAAATGCCTTACAGCCTATGGGGCTCATTTTCTGGCACTATATTTGACAGTGCTTCTTGGCTATTCATAGGGTTTGCAATGGCTAATTGTTTCTGGAGTGGGCTGCCAGGTCCTTCTCCCAAGTCTGTCTTGGTCTGGAAGCTCAGCTGAAACCTGTCCACCATAGGTGGCTCTACTGGTATAGCTTTCAGCATTACAGCAACATGTAAGCCCCCACAGCACAGCAATCTGACCATCACTTAGTGGTCTAAAATGACAGCTGGTCTAATAAAAGTCCCAAATTTATGATATATGAATGGGGGATGTTATGCCACTTTCTTCTACTCAGAGTTTCTGTGCAATTTTGTCTCTAAATTGTGAGGAAATGGATATTTTATTAGTTAAAATGGGTCATTGCTTTTCACTCTAAGACATAAGTAAAAGTATAAAATGCAAGTGGTAAAATATGCATCCAAAGTAATAAAGCATGTAATCCATGCACTGAATAGTGATACCAACAGCCATTGCTGCAGCATTGTATCAACTATGATGGACAACATTAAATGTAAAAATTATGGTATTCTAACACACAAATTATTCATTGGCGCTGTAATACACAGTTGCTTTTTTCTTTACCATCTGAATTAATGCAATGAGAAGTCGCTTCTTTTCTAATTAAGTTTCATTTGTTATTATGTGGGTCTTCCATGGACCAAGAGGACCAGTCTCCTGAATTGGTAATCCATGCATTAATATGATCTATGAGCAGAGAAACTCTGGGGCTGAGTTTCTTTATACCAAAGGGAAGAGCAGAGAGGGATTTTTGGAAAATTACTTACAGAAAAACAACTCGCAGGGAATCACTTCCATTATACATGGCGGGAAACATTTCATTAGACTCTTCTCTGAAAAGAAAATGGTCTGAGTATTCTGATCCCCGAGCCTGCTGTGGGACTGGCACAGGCATGTTTTGAAAAGCGTCAGAGAATTTAGGAGGGGTAGCCTGGGTGGAAACCACAGCCCTGACAGTGTCCAAAAGGGACGTTGTAAAGTAGACTGGTCCTCAGTAAGCTGAAAGGCATCCTCACGCAGAGAGGACCGGGAAAGAAGGATGACCTCACTCTGGCCAGACGTCAGGTTATCAGGTTGTCACTGTGGGTGTGCCGAAAAATAAGTAAACGTGAAACACAACCATAAGATCTGTTCACATGGTGAAATAAAGTCAGGCAGCACTTGTTTGCCTGAGGTCACTTCCGGAATTGCAGCATTGTATGTCAGTGGCCCTCAGTGCTAAACGAAATAGTCGATAAATCCCGTTAGTGAGTCGAATCCCTCCGGAACAGTGCCAATAACAATGCTCATTTTTCAGTAAAGAAACTGTTAAGCAGATATGGTAAGTGCCATTAAAGGCTGCAAATTTTATTATAAATTGAATTTTCCCCACCCCAAAATTCAATAATTTTAAATGATTATTAAACTCAGCCATCTGGAAATTTATGTTTTATGAGAATCTAACATAATAATTAGCCTGCAGCCATAGCCCTGTGGCATGCGATCCCATCAGATCTCGAAGTTAAACAGGGTCAGGCCTGGTTAGTACTTGGATAGGAGATCACCTGGGAACACCAGGTGCTATAGGCTTGGGAGAAGGACCCAGCAACCCACTCCCAAAAAACAATCGGCCATTGAAAACCCTATGAACAGCAGAGAAGCACTGACAATAGTGTTTCACCTGTTTTATGTAGGGTCTCTATGAGTTGGATACCATCTTGACGGCACCTAAGAACATAATAATAATTGTATTGTAAGATGAAATTTTAATAAGAGAAGTGCAGTGGGAATTTTAGTAATCATTAACTCATCCAGGTACCGCTCTTCCCAATCTTCTGCATGAGAAGCTGACCCTTGCCCTTTGTCTCCACTGGAAATGGATCAACACTAATGGCTAAACTGTGAGATACAGATTTCTTTTGTGGGATAAACTGGTTATGCCATCGCACTTTACTGTGTTGGATGCATTTTCTGGCTTTGATTCTCTTTTTAAAGATGAGAGTGAGCTAAGCACAAAGCTTTTGAATCCCAAGAAACACAAAAGAAAGTGTTGGAGTTATGACAGAGTACAAAGTACAGGGGTGCAGTGTAAGCCGAGTAGTTCTATCAAGTCAGTCATATAAATATGTCATCTACTAGGGATTTACTGATAGGGCAATAAACAAGTTCTTTATGAATCTTAAGTGAGCAGCTATGACTGGGGATTGAATTTATGTCCAATTAAACATTTGCACTGGTACCTGAAGGGCACGTAGGATGACAGTAAATATTCCCTATTAAATCATAACCTTCCCTTATTCTATTTACAAATCGTTTTTCCATGTTTCACATTTCTAATTTGATCTGGTTCCTGAGACATATTGGGTGAGACTATAATCTATAAGTTAGCTAGAATGGATTCATTTCAGCCTTTGTTTTTATTTTCTTAGATTGCAATAGTAATCTGACATGTCTTATAATTATGAAAATTATATATTTGTCTATTTTTATTGAGGCTAATTTTTTTTTTTTTGGTACTGAGGGTTGAACCCAGGGCCTCATGCTTGCATGCTCTGCAAGTGTTGGACCACTGAACTGCACCCCCAGCCCATTTTTTTACTTTTTGAGACAGGGTCTCACTAAGTTACACAAACTGCCTCTGGTCTCGAACTTGCAATCCTCCTGCCTCTGCTTCCCGAGCCGCTGGGATTACAGGCATGCGCCACTGCACCTGGCTTTGAGGCTAATTTTTAAGGCCTATTAATAAGAAGGATACTTCAATATCTTGGTCAAAATGATTACCTAGGAGCATTGTTGTTCTCTATATTTTAACCACCTTTACAGTCATCCTTCACGTAGTCAGTAAAGCTATTCAAATATACATGTGTCTGTGTAGATAGACAGGTAAAGACTGAGAAGTATTGACTTGCTCTTTTCACCTTGTCTCATTATACAGCTCTACTCAAACTGCCTCTTTGAAAACTTTCTCCGTTCCACATTCATTCTCTTCTTGCAATCTCTACTAGGCTGTTTCTTAAACATTCCCTTTAAAATAGTAAAAAAGTTTGCATTTGGAAAATAGCATTTCAGAAAAACAATAGTCAATGGAGAGTATCAAGGGTCTACTGGAAAAAAAGAGCATGTAGGGGCTGAAGGGAGGGCTCACTGGTGGCATGCTTGTCTAGCATGCATGTGGCCCTGGGTTCGATCCCCACACTGCAAAGCAAAGCATGCACATTTCAGAAGGTTGGGCTGATGGTGTGCTTTTAGCTAAATCTGTGTCTCTAAGGTTGTGAGCTCAGGGCTTGGCTAAAATAGTATGTATTGCTTAATAGCTTTATTTCTTCATTCTGCAAACACATCTCTTATGTGCTCATACTCTGACACAGCATATGCCCATCAGTACATGTATTACTAAAAGTGTTTGTTAATGATAAGTTATAAAAAGTGATCCTACTTGCAACAGTTCTAGCCAGGGAAGTGGCTTTCTCAGAGAAGGAAGCCTTTGGTATTGTTTGAAGTCAATTATTAATATACTTTATCAAAAGTACATAAATAAGATTGTGAATATGAAGATGATATTTGATCATATTACACATGGTTTTCTGATGGAAAAAAGTATTTTTGAGGAATATTCTGACCTCAAGGACAGGGGTTTTCTCATAGGTTAAGTCAGTATCTGACATTTCAGAGAGTCTCAATATACATTTCTTGGGTGAATGGGTCTATTGTATTTAGTGATAATTCAAATGTCTAGCTATGTTTGTGAAATGCTTCCATATTTATTTTATGGTGAGAATAAGAAGTTTGATCTCTATAAGAATTCACCGCACTAGTAGTCATGGCATCATAGAATTATACTAACAGGAAGCAATTTTTGTATAAAATTGTATTCAAACTGGGGAAGCAAGACACAGAATCTAGTATTGTACTGGGTTTGCAGCTATAGCACCCTGGCATCAGATCTCACCTGCTCTCAGAAGCTAAGCAGGGTTGGCCTGGCTAGTTCTTGGAAATACCAGGTGCTGCAGGCTAGAGAGAAGGACTCCTGAAACAATCTGCCATCAAAAACCCTATGAATAGCAGAGAAGTACTGACATAGTGCTGGGCATGGCACAGTGTCAGGGAATGTTTTGTTCTCTTGTACATAGGGTTACTATGAGTTGGACCCAACTTGATGGAATTTAACAACATTATTGTACTGCAAGAAGTTCCTAAAACCTAGATACAGAAATGCAGCTACAGAGTCAAAGTGGACTATAGCTTTGGCATAATAAATTACCAGCATCAAAGCCTAGCTACTCAGATTTGTTAAAATTGATTTACTTAAACTCAGAGTAGAGTGAAAACGCTTTGCATCTAAATAGCATAAATCTCAGGTTTTAGTTAACAAAAAACCTAGATGTAGAGAGAAATATTCATTATTCACAAACAAATGAAAGATTATAATGGGCTAATGCTTCCTTGCTATCTATCTTAGTCTTGACAGTCATACTTTTTCGTGTTAATGAATTCATTGTGGCAGAGAAATATGTATTAAAACACATGATTAAAGAACTTATCTGTATTTCTATTTGTAATGCAACTTCTAGCTTAATTCTAATTGCTTATAAACTTCAGCTCAAGTGAAAAATATTCCAAGCAGCACTTTTATCTCCAGTTGCTTATAGCATGAATTCTCAGTGTCAACATTAGTCAGTCTTTGACAAGCAAAATGTGAGAATATTTAACCAGTTCATAACTCTTGCCCAGTGTCCGACACTGCCTCCATAGACGCTTTTAAAAATGGATTTGTATCCATTTAGGAAGCTTTCAGAGCCTGAACATTTGAGACAGAATATCTGGAAATTAGAATGCATGGGTGACTTCTTATGAGTTATTTTTCATGCACTAGTTACTCATTTCTAGCACTCTAATATCAAAGTTTCACCCCTGTCCAGAGCTGCTGCTATTGAGTGAAAACATGAAGATTGTTTCAAATCTAAGTAGATATCATAAAAATTACTTTGAAGATACCATGACTATGCTCTCCTGAGTTGTGCATTAATTTCATAACTTGATCACATAATTTTGAAATAAGCCAATATACTTTGGAAATCCATAGTTTAGGACATTTAAAGTGCTGCACACATTTTTACACTCATGGTCTGACCATTTGTAGTTCTTCTTTAAACCATGCAAAATATAAACTGGGGCAGTTCTAAGTGCACAGGCTTCTTGACTTATGGTAGGTTTACCAGGATGTAACCTCACTAGAGGGCTGGGATTTAGCTCAGTTGGCAGAGCGCTGCGCTGCAGTCTCTGAGGTCCCGAGTTCAATTGCCAGCACCGCAAAAATGGGAGCAGGACCTGGCAATCCACTCCCAAGGCAATCCCGAAACAGTCAGCCATTGAAAACCCTATGAGGATCACTATAAGTCGGACTTGACTCGACAGCACCTAACAACAACCACCACCTCACTAGAAGCTGAAAGTATCGCAAGTTCTATATTCATGTAATAGATGTTGTGATCAAAAGCCATGATGAATTTTAAATAAAAAAATTATCATAGTTAAATACACATGGCCAACATTACCCACTCAAAATACACTTACTCCATCATTCTTGCCTCTTTCTGAAGCGGTTCTGGAAGTCCTCTCTTCTGAGTGCCTTTAGCTGCACTGATATGGCTGCCTCAGTGTCCTGAATTGATTCCAAATTTTTATTTCATGGTCATTTTTGACTTTGGGGGTGAGCCAGAAGTCACACAGTGCCAGATCTGGTGACTAAGGTGGATGAGGACACACTGTAATGTTTTTGTTTGTTTGACAAAAATTGCTGTAACAAAAGTGGTGTGTGACATGGACCATTGTCATGATGTGGGTGTTGTTGTTAGGTGCCCTTGAGTCAGATCTGACTCATAGCAACCCTCAAAGGGTTTTCGATGGGTGATTGTTTCAGGATTGCATCAGGAGTGGACTGCCATGCCCTTCTCCAGTTTTTGCATTGCTGGGGGTGGAAACTGGGCCTTCAGAGAGTGTAGCGCAGTGTTCTACCAATTAAGCTAAACCCCACCACTGTGATGATGTAGGATAAAATCACACTCACGTGAGAGGGCTTCCAGACTGCTTCAGACAGTGGCGCAAGAAGGACGAGATAATTGTGTTGGAAGCCAGGGGAGGTATCCTGGGGGGTATGGATGGCATTGTGTCTCTTACTGTAATACGTTTTTAATTTAAATATCCACTGTGTATTTGTTCACACCCCCATCCATCTGACCGGTGGAATATTCTAGCACAGCAATGCAGCACACTGCAGGGAACCTTTGTGATTGCGCCGCTGATTAGGTGCGAGGGCTCACTTCCGTTGTCTCTCTGACACATACCTCTAGCCCAGGGCAAGATCAGAACTCAGAGGATGGCTTCTGTGCACGTTCATGTGTATGTATTGTTTCTGAAGTATCACAGGGTTGAAAAATGCTAAGTTAGACCATCATAGGTCAGGGGCCTTGTGTGTATACAAATATATTCCACACCAGATAAAGTATTGGTGCACTTAAAGATTCTGAATTGGTATGCTTAAAGATTCTGGAAATGAAGTTCTGAAAATGAGTAGTAAATTATTTGTAGGAAACCATGTGATGCCCAAGGAAACCAGTCGGTTAAAACAGTGAGACAACCTTTGGTTTAGTGAACAACCCTTTCACCAAACAAGTACACCTCTTCTGATATGTCACTTTTGGAAACCAAGTATTTTCTACATGATGGCTATGTAAAGGTGGATGTAACAAGTGGGAGAAGCACGTGGCAGCCCACTCCTGAAACAATTCCAAAAAATAGCCATCAAAAACCCTTTGAGGTTGCTTTGAGTAGGACCCAACTCAAGGGCACCTAACAAAAACAACAACAACATGCACATATTTTACCTAGCAGAACTGTGGGATACTGTGGTCCAGAACACAGTAGACATTGCAGCAATATACTCTTTGGTTACTCCCTAGGATCTTGGTGGGGGCCGCTGATAATTTATTCAAAGGTATGGTCAGAACACAGCTGGCCCATTATTACTGCCAGGGAACTCACCAAGTCTCCAAGTTTCGCTTTTTATTTTCTCTCTGACATTAGACAGCAACTTTTGATATATGGAAGGATGGGTGATGCATTGCACTGGTCTCCAAAGGTAACCAAAAGATAAAATTTCACATTAGAAAAAATTAGATTTTTTGTTACATTTGGTTCCACTGCATACTTACTATTATTGAAACTCAGACTATTTATGGTGGTCTTCTGACTTTAAGGCTGATTTGCTAAGAGTTTCTCGACACCATTATTTGTGAAAATATTAAAATAATCCAAAATGTTTACTCTGGTAGGCTTGATGTTTGCTCTTTTTAGCTCATTTATGAGTAATTTCCCTCCTTTTTTGCATCTATTTATATTTTTTATACTAAAGATTTATTTGAAAACTACGGGAGGCCATCCCTTTTTAACAAGCGTGCTGAAGTATTACATTGTAAGCATTATATAAAGGTGGAAACCCTAACTAGGCTATGGAAAAATGATTAAATATGTGTTGAATTGGATGTAATGTGAGGTAAGGCTTTATTCAAGGTGTTGGGAAAGATACTTGAACAGTAGATTAAGAAATAAGTGTTATCAGATCGAAATGTCTGTGACCTTGCTATTGATAGTGAGAGCTCAGATGAATGATAACTCTGTGACCTAAGACATACATCTTTAATGCCATGTAGAATGAGAATATTGGGTGAAGTTACCTCCCTTGTTAAGTTTGTCACTCATCAGGCCTATCCTTATTATGAACATTCACTTTGAAAATGTTCAAGAGAATCTTTTAAAGTATAACACATGGTTTCTATGGTCTATTAAAAATATCTTAAAATAAAATGAGCTTAAGGCATTTGTAAGAACCATAAGGAATAACAAAAGGAAGAATAATCACTTGACAGATAGTTCAATGTTTCTGCAAATAGAAAATGTATTAAATGTCTTTCTACAAATAGAAAATATGTTCAATACCAACTGCCTAGTATGTTGCTGCTGTTAGGTGCTGTCAAGTCATGTCTGACTTGTAGCAACCTTCGTAGGGTTTTCAATGGCAGATTGTCTTGAGATTGCCTTGGGAGTAGATTGCCACGTCCTTCTCCCACTTTTGTGGTGCTGGGAATTGAACTCCGGACCTCAGGGACTGCAGAGCAGCGCTCTACCAACTGGGCCAAATCCCAGCATCGCTGCCTGGTATAGCAACTATTTTATAATGACTAAACATTCACTGATTTTAGAAGTTTGCATTTTTAAAAGGTAACTGCAAAGCTCTTTGTTAATACTTCATCAGAGGGATGACATTCACTGTAGCCAAGTGTGTATTTGCTTAAGAAGCTTAATGTACCTGCTTCTTTCCAAGTCCTGAGCTTTGATTTATGCACAATAGTAACCAAAACAAGCTAAAGTAACACCTCGCGTATTTTAATCTCAGTACATTGATATTCACTGTTTTTCTATGCTGATTCACTAAGAGGCTACTTTTCTTTCTGAGTTCAGATATGTGAGCTAAGCACATATGCTAAAATCATTGATCTCATAAATTTAGACTTCACTAATAATTAGTGAACACGTATTCTCTACAGCTAGATTGATAGAACTGTGTGTATACTATTTAAAGAAGAATGATATAACAATTTGGGAGAAGGACCTGGCAATGCACTCCCAAAAAACAGTCAGTCATCGAAAACCCTATGAATAGCAGAGAAGCACTGACAATAGCAATTCACCTGTTGTACACAGGGTAACTAGGAGTTGGACACCAACTCAACGGTACCTAACAACAATAACAGTATAAAAATACATATAAACCATAGATTAAGAGAGTATATCCCAAAATAGAACATGCCATTTTCAAATACTTTAGAGGAATTTGCATTATTACAGTATAAAGAAAAGCTAGTACTCATTAGAGTATAGTTTGATATTTTAATTTTAAACTAAGCATACACATTTTTAAAAATAGAGGAAGTAGGCTTAGTTCAAGATATTCTATCTATACAAAAATATGTAGATATTATAAGGGAAAAAAAGCCCCATTTTTATTCATTCAGTAGGTTGGAATGAGGATATGATTAAGAAAGACCCTTGGGCTGTGGGTGTAGCTCAATGGTAGAGCACCTGCCCAAAAGATCCTTACTAATACAGATTATTTTAAAGACAATGACTGGTGCTTGTTGCTGTTCTCCCTTGTTCAGGTGGCAAAATGCATAATATATCTTGTTTGTTTAAAAAATTTGTATATATATATATATACATATATATATATATATATGTATGTATATTCCCTCTCCAGATTTAGTTATACAGATGTTTCTCTTGGAGTCAAGACCAGATCCAGGCAAGAGAATAAAATCAAAATAGGAAATGCTTTACTGTTTCAGGAAAATTAGATAAAGCCTAGTCACAATGACTAAGAACGTTCAAAGGTTACACAAGATATTTCTTAAAACAATAAAGTGCTAACTAGTTTAAAGAAATAATAAAAAAAGTTTGGACTATATTGTTAGTAATTCTCAAGAGCTCCATCAACAATTCCTAAAAGTAAATATGGTTGCTTAGAACAGACGAAATTGAGGGTCTTCCTGCAAGACCCCCCTGAAGTACATTAGTATCCCCCATCAGAATTCAGAGATCCTTCAGCAATATTTCCACGTGCGCATGCACAAATCTTCACTTAGTTTTCTTTCTTGACTCCCTGAATGAAGCATCCTTTCTCTTAACAATTCTGAAATCACTTCAACTTTTGTCTTGACTTAATTCTGTCCCATGAAAAATATTAGCGAGCTTCATACATTCAATATATGTTAGCATAATCATCTATTTGAAAAATGAAGCAAAGCATGACATCATGCTTGATCTGAATGCAGGCCATGTTCAGAGCTAGGAAAGTAAGACTTCCATTACTGTATTTTAAATCAACTAGAACTGGAGTAACATTGATCAAATATAATTGAATCATACTAGGTTCTTGATTTGCTAAAAAACGATGCCACAATCTACTAAAATCATTTTACACTTTGAGTATCTCATGTCTTTTTAAGCTATTATATTTCAGTTAATTATGCATAATTGAATATACATTGGAATTGACTTTTATAATGTGAAAAGAATCCGATGTTGAATATTAAGCAAATGTGTTCCTTGAATGAATTACATTTTGTATTCTTTCGAGGAAATAGTCTTTAATACCACAGCAGCAAGGTGATTAAAATTAAGAAATGGGATTTTCAATTTTTACTGAGAAATACCAATAGTTGCGAGATAATACACGAAGAGGTCTTGAGGTTCCTGAATTGTTTTTATTAACAGCGGGGCATGTCCTAGCAAGCATTGCTATGGAAAAGTTTTAGGCAAGAAAACACTTCTGAGTGTTGGGTATTTTTGTCCTTGTCAATACTGCCTACTCCTTTTTTCTACTGAATCCTATGGGAGAAGGAATGTGGAGGAAAGAGATAATTTGAAGGTATTGTATGTGGTACAATGGACATCAATGCAGCTGGAACGGGTTCAGCTCAGCCCTAATCAGGCTGCCTGGGGTGAGTCCTCAGAGACAGAAAAGATTGCCCAGGGACAAAGCTGGTAAGGGGGAAGAATTTCCGTGCTATAGTGCTGCCATTGAAATGTTTGCTGGTCACAGGAAGCAATTTACTGTTATTAGATTCAAGAAATAAATCAGTTTTGCTATTGTAGAAAACAAGCGTTAAATCATCTCGCTACTTTCTGGTTAGATGAACTTCTAGCATTCGTTTTGTATCAGTTGATTAGGAGGTATTTATTTCTCCACATGAGTTGATTCACAGACTAGAAAATGCCCTATGATACCAATGTCTGAGACAGAGGGGCAGGAAGTTACTTCATGGCTAATTTAGTCCTAGTGCTTGCAGGTATTTACTGTATAGGAGTATATAGGTGTTGCTACCTAGTTTACTATGTATCTGCAGGAGTTATTGTAGGGTACTCAGTGTGCTTTTTGTTAGAAATAAGGGCTGGGGAAGAAAAAACAACAAAACATTTCTTTAGGCTTTTTCTCAGTGCAAATATGTCTTCATCTCAAATCAGAGTTTCTTCTAAATCTTTCTCCGAGGGTTCGTTTTACCTGCTCTGGCTGCCTGTTAATTTCCACCATGGTTACTGGAATCAGACGACAGGTTTGTGCGATGATTTTGGTCTTAGGGAATGATCAGCTCTGAGGAGGAGCCAGCTCTTGGGGAAATGAGAGCGGAAAACAGAAAGAGGGGGTGGGTCCTGAAGAATCAGAGTCCTCATTTTCGCAAAGTAGCGTTTCTAAAAGTGTTATATAGAGTGTGAAAAGGAGTTATATGGGATTGTGCATTGGATTTCCGTTAACGTTATATTATTCCTGGTCATTTGGGGATAATAAATGACCATTCCTTGAGTTTCGTGTGAATGAATGTATAAGGAAATAAATAGTGGGATACCTTTAATGCAGTTATTACGTATAGATGTACAAGTATACGCACATCTGGATATATTTTAATTTTTTTAACTAGTTGAATTTGCCTTAAAGAGAGTATCTGTAAAACTGATGATAATTGTAATCTTTGAAAATGTATCCGTAGTATTTTAGGTGGCACTATGCCTCAGACACTGATAGAAACTTCGCATTTACTCTTATCTTCTTAACAAAAATTAGGTGCGTATTAGTATGCCAAGTTTAAACATTATGGACTAGAAAGTGAAGTGATTATCAATTTATTCATCCATTTCATCAACTTTTATTAATATTGTTTGTTAGACAGGGATTTAATAGTAAGTAGAAATTTATCTTCATGAGGTTCACAGTTTTATTTTTGTTTTTTTTTTTTTTTTTGGAAAAAAGAATAACAATTACAAATTATGCTAATGGCTATAGAAGAAATAAAATAGAATTCAGTAAAGGGAGCAACATGCTTACAGGAAATGGTCAAATGCAAAGGAAATAAAATAAATTGGTGACTATTAGTTAGCTGTCTGTTATCTTAACAATTGTTGTTGTTAGGTGCTGTCAAGTCAGTATCTGACTCATAGCAACCTTCTGTACAACAGGCGAAACACGATTGTCAGAACTTCTCTGCTGTTCATAGGGTTTTCAATGGCAGATTGATTTTTGGGAGTGGGTTGCCAGGTCCATCTCCCAAGCCTACAGCACCCGGTGTTTCTAGGTGGTCTCCTATCCAAGTACTAACCAGGCCAGACCATGCTTAGCTTCCAAGATCTGACGGGATCAGATGCCACAGGGCTACGGCTGCAGGCATTTTAACAATTACCTGAGATAATTCACTTATAAAGAAAGAAGACTGAAGGCCAAAAACAGAGGCTCACACTTGTAATCCCAGTGACTCAGGAGGCAGAGGCAGGAGGATCACAGTTCAAGGCCAGAGGCAGCCTGTGTCACTTATCAAGACCCTGTCTCAAGGCTATTGGGTGCCATTGCATGGGGTTGGATTCATTGAGACCCTGTGTACAAGAGAACGAAACACTAGCCAACACTGTGCCATGCACGCGATCTCTTTATGTTGGAGCCCATTGTTGTAGCCACTGTGATTCTTCTCATTTTGAGCCATGCCACATCAGCAGATGAACTAAAACCCCATCCTCTTGCCCCCACGACAGAAATTATTTCACTGAAGTAGTTAGAAAAACTAAGAGGACTAGTTCATTTCTCCACCACCAGAATAGGCAACATTTGTTGCTGCTGCTGCTGCTGCTGTTTTCTTCAGCAGTGAATCATTTCCCTTAACTAAAGCCAGTGGCGGGCTGGGATTTAGCTCAGTTGGTAGAGCGCTGGGCTGCAGTCTCTGAGGTCCCGAGTTCAATTCCCAGCACCGCAAAAATGGGAGAAGGGCCTGGCAATCCACTCCCAAGGCAATCCCGAAACAGTCTGCCATTGAAAACCCTATGAGGGTCACTGTGAGTCGGATACTGACTCGACAGCACCTAACAACAACAAAGCCAATGGCAGCCCGCCCTTACTGCGGGGAGTGTGTTCCAAGCCTCCACTGGGTGCTTGAACCTGAGCAAAGTACACCACTCCATAGATGCTACGTTTTTCCTCTGCATACACACATTTTAGGCCCTTTCCCTCTTACCTAAGACCTTAGCACACGCTGTGGCTGCAACTTCTGCAGTTCAAAGTATAATACTCCAAGCAGCAGTTGGAGTATCGCTCCTCCCCAGTTCCACAGGTAGGTGGTTTATTCTCACCGTAGGTCTTAGCGGCCTCGGCATGCTGTCCTTTTTCTTTTCACTTAATGCACAGCTTCGTCCTGGCACACTGGCCTTGCCAGGATCACTGCTGCAGATCATACGGGTTTTGTTCTGGCAATCACCACATCTGGCCTGCTAACCCAGACAGCTGCTCAGTGACGAGCAACTATAGCACAGACCTGCCAGACAAATGGGTGACTGATGTGCCAGGCAGGCCAGAGTAGGGGGCTGCAAGATTTCCTTGCGTTACACAGAGCAGTACAGTTTCACTTTTCATCACCAAATTTCATTTTCATGGGTCTCAATTCTGTGGCAGATTTTTGGCCAAGCTGTTTCCAATAAAAACTGCTGATTTTAAAAACGGATAACTTCAAATTCCTGCATCCGGTTTCTTCCACATTACTCTATTTCCCTTTGTAAAAATGTCTCTGAGAGTCACAGATGTGATTGTCCTCCTACCTTCCTGAGCCTTCCAACTTCCTTTGCTTTTGATTGATTGATTGATTTGAGGCAGGGTCTTACTGAATTATACATGCTGTCCCTGGCCTTGAACTCGCAACCTTCCTGTCTCAGCCTCCCAAGTCACTGGGAGTATAGCCATGTGCTATGGCACCCAGCTCTGAGTCTTCCAACTTTCATTTGATGAGTATATATATGAAAATATATTATTTCATGTAATTCTAGCTGTCCAATGTAGTAACCACTAGGCACCTGTATCTAACGTTGTTGTTGTTGTTAGGTGCCGTGGAGTCGAGTCCGACTCATAGGGACCCTCATAGGGTTTTCAATGGCAGATTGTTTTGGGATTGCCTTGGGAGTGGGTTGCCACATCCTTCTCCCACTTTGCGGTGCTGGGAATTGAACTCGGGACCTCAGAGACTGCAGAGCAGTGCTCTACCAACTGAGCTAAATCCCAGCCTGTATCTAATGTATTTAAATTAAATTAAGTTTCTTGATCACATGTGAGTCTATATGAAATACTTAGTAGCCACTTGTAGCCAGTGACTACATCATTGGTTATTTCTGTCCTTTCCTCCCGACCTGAATCCAGCTACTTGCCACATGACAGGCCAGGTAAACTGAGAGACCAGGGGTTGAGGCAAGGAAGGCAACTTTGAGAAACTAGCTGGTCAAGATGGTAGAGCACCCTGTAACAGAGTCCATCTTACTGGGAAGCTGGTTTGAGAGCGGTTCACATAGGTGGTTGCAGGGGTTCCCAGACTGTGGGGCAGCTCCTCAGGTGAGTGATGAGTCAGTGTAGACAGGTGGGCACCTCCCACTCGGGGTGGGCCGGATGGCGTGCATCTGTTCTGTATCGCCTAGCGAGATGCTTTTCCAGCTCTGCAAATCTCAAGGAAAAAAAAATCATTATTTCCTCAGACTGTTCATGGCACTGATTAATTTGTCCAGGTGCTGTTCTTGGCGTATGACATAGTGGACAGGCTGGAGGGCTCATGGCCATATTCATAGTAATGACAGACAAGGGTCTCATGGATCACAGTAGTCAGGTGAAGTTAAACAAGGAGTCAGGGAGTCAGACGCAAGGCCTTCTCTCCATGCTGGGCTTCATCATCACGAAAAGTCTACTGGACAAACTCAAATATAGCCTTCTCCAAGTCTCCACTTGTATGGATAACAAGTGTTCCACACTTGTCATTGTTAGGTGCTGTAGAGTTGGGTCCGACTCATAGTGACCCTATGTACAACAGAACAAAACACTACCCAACACTGTGTTTCCCTGCTGTTCATAGGGTTTTCAATGGCTGATTGTTTTTTGAGAATGGGCTGCCAGGTCCTTCTCCCAAGCCTACAGTACCTGGTGTTCCCAGGAGGTCTGCCATGCAAGTACTAACCAGGCCTGACCCTGCTTAGCTTCTGAGAGCTGATGGTTCAGATGCCAGGGTGGCATGACTGCAGGTGTGCCACACTTAATATAGCAAAATCAGAGCCCCATTTATCTCCTTCATCTTGATTCTCATAATCGCCCCTTTCTCACTAAATGACACTCACAGCTACCTAGGTACTAAAGCCCAAATTGCAGGGGTTATTTTTGCTCCATCTTTCTTGCTTAACAGCCAGTAATAAATTTAGCACCAAAGTCTGTGTCCAACAGCCAGTTGCATTTCATTACTTCCATTGCCCAAATTCTCGATTAACCTTCCATCGTTACCAGATACTGACATTCTAATTTGTATTCATTCTTCTGCTCCTTCCTCCACACTCAATTTTACAGCATCAAAGTGATCTTTAAAAAATGTAAATCAGCCCCTATCACTTAACTTTTTGAGAAACTCTCTAATGGTTTGCCAGCACATTTGGGGAAAGAATACAAACTGTTTACACAGTTTATAAATCCTATGTGAAATCGCCCCTCCCTAATTCCCAGCTATCTTGAGCTACATTCACCACCTGACCACCTCCTGCCACTTCTGCCCAGCCCCAAGCACTCTCCTCTTTGCTCCTCCAGCATTTTCCTGCTCCAGGGCCTTCCAGCTGGCTGTGCTCTCTGCCTTGAACTCTCCCTCCAGAGCTTCCTTTAGGTTATTCTTTCACTACAGATGAGCCTGTTTGCATACTCTTTACAGATAAAGGACACCATATAAAACGACATTTCCTCCATCCTGGTGGGTAACTTCTTACCGATGTACCTGCTTGCTTGTTCCTTCGTTCTTTCTCTCCTCCTCCTCCTCCTCCTCTTCCTCCTCCTTTTTCTTCCTCCTCCTCCTCTACTTCTTCTTCCTCCTCCTCCCCCTCCCCTTCCTGTTGTTGTTGTTGTTGTTGTTGTTCTTCTTCTTCTTCCTCCTCCTCCTCCTCCTCCTCCTCCTCCTCTTCCTCTCTCTCTCTCTGTTTCTCTCTCTCTCCCCCTGTCTATCTCTCCTTTCTCTCTCTCTGTTAGCACTCATCCCTGCTGTAAGTTATATTTTCTTATATTCTCTCTCTCCAACTAAAATGACAGCTCAGGGACAACTGAGCTTTTTCTCCTTGACAGCGTGGGCATCCAGAACGTACCCAGTGGCTACTCAGGGCTTACTCAGTGCATGAGAACATTAACAAGGGATTTCAGGAGTAAAAGGTGGTAGAGTCCAGGGAGATCTGCATCCAGGGACACATGAGTCCTTGGGATTCTTTTGGATCACTGATAAGAAAGATGAGACATTCTGAGTAAAACTACCAATGAGGAAAACCAGGTCCTTTCCCGTTTGTCTGGCAGAGCGTTGTGGTTCTCAATCTTTGTTTCATTTTAAAAGTTTTACTTTATTGAATACTGAAAAATTTTAAGTGTATCTATTTATGCAGTTCAAAGTGATGTATGACTGAGATCGCACACACACACACACACACACACACACACACGCACACACATGCAATGAGGAATGACCGGATCAGGCTCAATACTATATCCGTCACCTCAGATGTTTCCACTTTATCCTTATCTAAATGAAACTCTCTACCCTGTGAGCGATCTCTCTTGGCTCTCCCTACCCCAGCCTCTGTGACCACCACTCTGCTCTCTGCTTCTGAGTTGGATTATTTCAAGTCTGACATGAGTTTCGTTCCAAAACTACAGGCACCCATTCTTTGGACTCAGGCCATATACAAAATGTTTTGAATGAAAGGACTGGAATGGGAATAGTCCTTACACCTGCTGACTGTTGGATGGTGTGTTTCTCACTGCCATCGTGAGACCAAACACAAAGACGTAACTGTGCTCCATCACTTCAGCGGAGTACCTGACTGGCGCATCCAGAGAATAATGCCCCTCGGGAATCTCTCTGTGGAGAGTTGTTGTTGTTGTTGTTGGGTGCCATCGAGTCGGTATCTGACTCATAGCGACCCTCATAAGGTTTTCAATGGCTGACTGTCAGTGGATTGCCTCAGGAGTGGATTGCCAGGTCCTGCTCCAATTTTTATGGTGCTGGGAATTGAACTCGGGACCTCGGAGACTGCAGTGCAGCCCTCTACCAACTGGGCTAAATCCCAGCCCCTACCATGAAGAGTAGAAATTCTAAAAGTGAAAAGTTGCCAAACGTACAGGGAGCTTTTTCCAAAAACATCTTTTTTTCCAGTGACAATGGTGATGATATTTTAAACATGTACCAATGACAACAATAGTAGTGGTGTAATACTGAACTCTGTGCCGATGTGCACTGAGGAGTCAGATTGCTTATTTTAAATGGTACACATAATCTAAGCCCAAATAATGAGATGGACTTCTACACGGTATCATCTACAGGAAGTTAATTGCATCCGTTCAGTTCCCATATCTTTTATTAGCTGATAAGAAGGAAATGGCAAAGGGAAATTGAATTTTATGCATAAATAATTATTAGCAATTTACGAGAGGGGAATGAGGTTTAGATTTTCTTTTGTGGTTACTTCTTGACCCCTCCCAATTATTTTCTCCAGTTTCAGGATTTTCAAATTATCCATTTTCCTTCCATTGCATTATTATTAAGCAGGACAGTTTAGTAACCATTTATATTCATATAGCTCTTTTATCAGCTAAAGATGAGTTTACTCCACTCTAAAAACAAGGGCTGAGGTTTAGCTCAGTTGGTAGAGTGCTGCTCTGTGCTGAGGCCCTGGGTTTGATCCCCAGCACCCTAAAAATGGAAGAAGGACTCATCACCCCACTTCCAAAACAATCCAAAATAGCCATCAAAACCCTATAAATGGCAGAGAAGCACTGGCATAGTGCCTGACTTGGTACAGTGTCAGAGAGTATTTCTTTGTGTTGTACATAGGGTTGCTGTAAGTTGGACCAGACTCAATGGCACCAAACAACAACACAACAAAACACAAAAGGAGTGCAAAGATTCTTTTATGCCACATTTTGTTTTCAAGTTTGGAAGAGGCTTAGATTTTCCTGCGTGGAACCCTTATTCCTACCTATTCTGTTTGTATAACCTCTTACTCTCTATAAGAAAAATCACTAGTTCAGTTTAGAACTGAATCAATGTCAAGCTTCAAGCTCTACCACATGGCAGACTGTGGGGAAAATAAACCACTTAATAAGTTTGACTGAGCAAAATTTTTACTGTCAAAAGCAGGGCCAGAAACACTTTAGATCTGAAATTTAGTGTTGGAAAATTTAATGTTTTCTTTTTTTAAGACTGTGGTTCAGAACCTGGAAATGCCTCATTGGCATCACTGCTGACTCAGTCTCCACCCCAGAACTATAAGTCTGGAATTGCAAGGGGAGTTTTATGATTCCTATGGTTTAAGCCTTTGTTTTTGGCCGGCTGTGCTAGGAACTATAGAATGTAAATCCTGAATAAAAATGCAACTTAGGGCATCGCTGGTTGTGATTTAATTAGTAGCTGTAGGTAGAAGAAATTAAGCTAATAGCTTTACCTGCTTAAATTCTTTCTCTTTCCTTTCCTTTCCCTTCCTTTTTTTTTCCTTCCTTCCTTCCTTCCTTCCTTCCTTACTCTCCCCTTCCCTTTTCTTTTCTTCTTTTCTTTCATAGCACTGGAGGTTGATCCCAGGGCCTCACACATGCTGTACAAGTGCTCTGCACTGAGCTGCACCCCAGCCCCTTATTTTTTATCTTGAGACAAGGTCTTGTTTAGTTGCGTAGGCTGCCTCTGGCCTTGAGCCTGCCATCCTCCTTCCTCAGCCTCCCGAGTTGCTGGGATGACAAGCATGCGCCATGGCTACCTGATTAACTCTTACATCTCATATTTTAACCACTTCTGTAGCCTTAGCAGTGTAGAAATAAAGAGGACACGAGGACGACTTGATAAGAACTGCATTGACGGCTGCTTCTCCCCTTAACCCTACACAAACTGCAGGAGGCTCCCCAAGAACCTGTTACCCTTAATGCAGATGAGTAGCGCAGTGGGTTGGGAAGAGCCATGAAGGAAGTGAGGAGCCCCGTACCTGCTCCACCCCTGCTCCTGAACGGCTGCAGGCCTGGTGAAGATGCTGGCCTCGCCCACCGTCATCTTTCCCCTGAGTATAACGGAAGCAGTGACCCGGTTTCCACAAAGCCCCTCATCAGTCTTAGGGTCTGGTGTGTACATTTCACTGTGGGTGAGGCTGAGTCTGAGTTGTCCAGAAAAAGCATGGTGGGATGGTGGGAGGAGGAAAACAAATCCAATTCAGGAGACATTCCTTGGGAAACCAAGGAATACCCTCAACTTGGAAAAGGGCAAAATGACAATGGCAAGACGTGGGTCCCACCAAGTTCATCCACATTCTGTGTCTGCATGATTCTTGTCTGAACTGTGTCATGATGTTGATTTGGGCCAACAATCCTCAGCTAGCACATCCTCCAAGGTTAGAAAAAATGGCTAAGGTACTGTGGCTGCGTGACAAGTGCACTCACTAGTCTTTTATAAAACTCTCCCCTCCCCAAATGCTTTTAAACATAGATCTAAATGTACCCTTTGGGTCTTTCATTAATGAGTTAAACAATAGTGACAGGTACAAGCAAATAATTTCTTTGGAGAACTGTACTTTAACATTAGTCTTAGGCCACTTAACACTGAATACCATTTAGAGTCTATTCACCACATAAACTATTATTTGGAGATCCTGGTACTTTGGAATTATGAAATTCACCATATTGTTATTTTTAAATCTTTTAAGCATATGCCTGTGTTAAAATATTTCAAGGACTCTTCATGTTCCCTAAACATGTCAACACAGCTTGGATGCCAGGGCCACTTTTTCTGTTCCCTCAAGGTATTCACCTTGTCATCTTGTCCTTCCTTCCTTCCTTCTTTTTTTTTTTTTCTTTTTTGTAGCTGGAGGATTGAACCCAGGGCCTTGCACATGCTAGGCAAATGCTATACCACTGAGCTGCACCCTCGGCCCCTTTTTAAATTTTTATTTCGAGACAGTGTCTCGCTAAGTTACCCAGGCTGCCTCTGGCCTCGAACTCACCATCCTCCTGCTTCAGCCTCCCACTCCCAGGATGACAGGCATGCTCTGTGGTCCCTAGATAGCCTCGTCTCTCTCATAGCTGCTTTCTCAGCATTGGCAGCTTGTCTGGAGCCCTGACCTTGGCATGATGCTGCAGCACCTAATTTGCAAATGGCACAAGTCTGGATTCTGTCATCTGCCTGGCCAGAAGAGAAGGGCTGAAGGACAGACTTGAAGGGGGTCCTTTCTGTGTCCTGAGAAGGAGGTAGCTTGGCCTATGACACCTCAGCCCGCTGCGGGGCTCTGTCATCTGTAAAAAGCATTCTTTTCCTGGGTTGTGAAGCGGACTCTGGTTTCTGCTTCCCCACTGCGGAATCACACAATCACATCGTATGCCAGCAATTCGAGAGCTTTGTAGTGGTAGCATGAAGAGGAAATATTTGGCTTGGGATTTTGGACTTGACCTTGGTTTCTGCTACAAAGAATCAGAGCTGGCAACCCTGTCCCACGAAGAGAAGTGCACTAGGCACTGAGCTCTGGGATACAGCCTATCATTAGGAGCCTGTGGTGTTCTGGCTTTCTCACAGCCTGATTTGCATCGCCATATGGTCAGTGTGACAGACTGAGGGATCGTTGAATATTGATAGGACCTCAACTGCAGAATCCACCAGGCCCCTGCCAATCTAGTGTCATCCTCATGGCACAACTGTAATGCAGTGCTGGCCAATCGATTTCATCCCGTCTATGATCACGTGACTGTTGAAAATGTCAAATGTGTTCTAAGTTGAACTTCCTGTTTTGTTCTTCTTAAGACTCCATGATGATTCATCATCCAAGCAAAAATAACTGTAGTGTCCTCTACATGACAACATATCCATCTTTTCTTTACAGCTGTTATTCTAAGGAGAGAGTTCATTTGGGCCTCCTTGATACCTTGTTCCCTGACTGTCAGTGCAGTGTGTACCATGGAAGCATGAATTAAGTTGAATTTAATTTTCCTTTTCTTACCAATTCTTCTCATTGCCTTCAGTATCATATTTCTCTACCTTTTCCTCACCCGACTTCTCTTTTACCGAGGTACTATTTGCACTAAACAATCACCTGGACTCCAACCCAGGTGATTGTATAGTGGGAAGGGAAAGTTTTATAAAAGACTAGTGGACTTGTCATGCTGGGATTTAGCTCAGTTGGTAGAGTGCCGCTCTACAGTCTCTGAGGTCCTGAGTTTGATTCCCAGCACTGCAAAAATGGGAGAAGGACGTGGCAACCCACTCCCAAGGCAATCCCAAAATAATCAGCCATTGAAAACCCTATGAGGGTCCCTATGAGTCACACACGACTTGATGGCACCTAATAACAACAACAAGTGGACTTGTCACACAGCCACAGTATCTTAGCCGCTTTTTTCTAATCTTGGAGGATGTGCTAGCTGAGGATTGTCGGCCCCGTCAACATCATCACAAATTTCAGACAAGAACTGTGCAGGTACAGAACGTGGATGAATTTGTTGGAGTCACCTGGGCTCCAACCAGAACTAGACGCCACCCTCAGCCCCCTGTGGATGCTCCTCCATGCAGCCTCCCTGGGAAGATTGGCAGATACTTTCACCATCTGGGGAGTGGTCTGAGAGCATCTACACACACACTTAAAAAGAACACAGTTGCCAACATTGGGTGTGTTTTCTCATTTGGCACTTGATTTTATATTCTGTATTTCCAATTATATCACACAGGCTTTCAATTCTACCCCTGCACTACCCCCAGCCTCTAATCACTGAGTAAACAGCACACTTTCTAATGATCAGTCTATGGTGGAATGACACGCTGATGGATTAATAGAACCCAAGCCCAACAGGAGGTCAAGCTAATATCAAGAGTTTTATACATTCTAACTAGAAAACAAAGCAACTTTTGTTTTCCATGTTCAACTTCTATTTCTCTTCTGATCTATTTGAAATACTCTCTATCTCTAGATATGATTTTCTAAAACCATGGACTTCAGCTGAAATTGTGTCTTTCTGGGTAGAGCTAATTTAACATGCATAATGTAACTGTGCTGTTCCTTGCTTCGTATTCAGCTGATCACGGCGTGTAGTTTTTCAATGCAGAGAAGTAGTGCCAGCAAACAATTTAGAGGGAGCACGTCCTATGCTTTTCTGTTTGGTGGATTCTGATGATTGATCAGAGTGTGGTGGTGTCCTACAACCCTTACACAGGCTGCAAGTAGAGCTACGTTCCATTGCCTGCTCATTTTGAGTGGTGAATCTATTGCTAAGTTTGAAAGTTTGGTCTGTATCACTTTTAAAAATAACCACTGTTTCACGTGTCCATCATTTTTATGCTTTTTATGTAGCTAGAAACTCGATGACATGTCTTCTGCCACTCTTAGCCCTCTGCTTCTGGAGTTCAGTGGGGTACTGGCAAAGACAATCCTTTAGCCTTCCAACACCTTGGTAGCTAACTGGAGGAAAGGGGTCTGACTTTGCAAAGAAAAACCCAACAATTGCATTGCACATCAGAGAATAAGCAAGAGCTTCCAGAAAGCAATGCATCTAATTCCAAACGAGAAAGGAGAAGCAAAATTACAGAGCTGA